>CACRXP010002020.1:0-16415 GCA_902702965.1 Spirometra erinaceieuropaei
TGCTACTTCTTACAGTGACCTCTGACAATCACGCATGTGAGATGTATGCCGCCCATCCCCCGTTGTGTGAAATCCTGGTGCTCGTATTTGGGAGGCCAGGTTGTGCATGTAGCGCGACAGACAAGGTCACTAGATATGTCAGCCACCGCACCCATTCCCCGCACCTGTCAAATGACCGGCTCGGACATTGACGGGGGCCTGTGAATGAGAAGGGAGAGTGAGGTCGACGGCTCAACGCATTTTCCTCATTACAGACAGTCTGACGCGCTTGAAGCTATCACGCCTCGCGAAAAGCTGTGGCTTGGAAGGTTTCCAACTGACGGGATAACTTGGACCTCACAATCGGCCCAGTGCGTGTTTGTGTGGAGTGGTAGACTAGTGGTCTGAGAGTAAGGCTGCAATTGTTATTTCTAAAAGTGGCCTTTATGATACTTTCACTCCGTGGGATCTGAGCCGGGCGTGGCGGCACGTCTGGGGGCGGTTCCTGTCGCGTTAGCCACTTGCACCCTCTCTCACCTCCGGTCTACTGGACTTGGTCTTGACACCGGGCTCTGTTTGAGGGGGGGGGGAGAGCAGAGAGTGTGGTAGATGCATCGAAAGTCCACATTCACTACAAACTAAATCACGCGCAACTCAGCGTGCCTTCTTCATCTCGCTGTGAAGCACACGGTGGAAGTCGTCGGCGACGACCTTCGAACCCTCGTATCCGCTTTCCCACCTCTTCCTCCTCTCTCCCCCCCCCCAGTGCACCAATGAAATGTCTACATCTTTCAGCCAACTGAAGACGCTGGACGCAGTCGCCATCATGGCATGAAAGCCTTCGTCTGAGGCGTACCAAACACCTTCTGGCCCTCCACTCCGCATGACACAGTCCTAGAATATATGAGAAGTGCCTGTTTTCTGATACGCTCTTTTGCCGGTCCAACAGGACTTGGCAAATAACATCGCATAGTTGCCGCATGAGTAATCTGTGCTGCCGACTCCTGAAAGCCAAGGTCGCCTGTTTGCGCTCGTTATGGTGCGAAATGGCATCAGGGCAAGCGGAGAACTTAGACACCAAATGATATCTGGGACCAGAATATTGGGTTTCCGCCCGTGAAAAGGGAATGAACTCAGGCATGGAGGATGCATTCTTTCATAAGAAAAAAATCAGGTGCAAAATCGGCTAAAAAAACTTTAAGTTGTGAATTTCTGTCATGAGGGAGAGGGCAATAGGGCTAGCTGACGAAAGCCTATTTTTCCCATACTGTGAATTATAAGGCGTAGAGGAAGGGCCATTTGTGACGGGCTTCCAGTCTTTTCTGCCTCGTAAGGAGACAAGTCCTGTCTGCCGTCGACTTTAAACAAATAGGGAAACTAACAACCGAAGGACTGGCATGTGAATTATTCGCACTCTGTGGCCAATTATTAACGATCGGACAGTGCCCAGGGATAAGTATGGTGGACCAAAGTGGTCAACAAGTAAACGAAATAACTGTTATTTATTGAGCATTGAACAGTATTTGCATATGCACGTTGAGCTGAATCGAAGAGAACATTTATTAATGTCCCCTCTGAGCATAAAGCAGAAGGGGATGAAGGGATTTAACCTTCACCTGTAGAACGTCGTGATAAAGTAATTTTTGCGTAGGAACCTGGTTAGTGGACATTTTTATTTGATTACCAACCATTCTGAGGACTGTCTGGATGTAGAATAAAGTCTTAGCTTTGGACGAGTTTATGAAGGCGACCTACGTGGTCGTGTGAGCTACGAAGGCGTTCCTTTTCAAACGGATTGCGCAGTAGTAAATGTTTGTGTGCATGGCTGGAAGTGGAGAAGGAGGATAAGAAGAAGAAGAGGAAGGGAGAGAGGAAGGGGATAAATTGAAGAGAAATATACTTTTATGTTGGGCGAAGAGATTATTCGTTCTTACAAGTCATTCCTTGAGAACACACCAGTCCTGCTAACGATGGATGCGCAAGAGGAAACACTATAACTGCCGACAAGAAAGGCTTCTCTATAAGCTCAGTTAGAAGAAAATGATCCACAAAACAGCTCCAGATATTACTACTTTAACAGCGACTCGACGCATTTTGGACGTGGGCTACTTAAGCCTATAAGGCCTGATGGAAAGTGGACGAAAGAATACGCCCATAAGATAGAAGTAAATATCACCTAATAGAGAGGACAGATGTGCCTGTTCTCCATAACACTAAGTAACTAAGCGGCTGGTAGTGGAACAGAGACTGAGGTCGACTCTGGGCCTGCGTCCACACGACACAGAGCGCACATCCTTCCCTATGAACAGTCTACCACGCTTGAATCCACCACAGGGCGCCAAACGCCATGGCTCGGAAGGTTGCCAACTAACCGGATAATTCGGTCCTCCTCTCAGGCTGCAAGTAGCGCCTTCTTAATGTGGCCTCTGTGACATTCCCACTCCGCTGGGATCCAAGGCGTCCCTTTCTTGCTTGTGCGAAAAACCGGTCCATTGAGCGCACGCGAGCCAGACGCGTGTTGCATGTATCTATTGGCTTTCTACATAAACTTAACCAATTTTAGGTAATAGTCGCCGCTAACAGTAAAAACATGTTTCCAAGCAAGCCATGCTAGATCAGTAAAAATCGTTTGAATGCCCTACTTTTCTCGATTCACTTAAAAGGAAGTTAGCTACAGACCAGGATAGGCATTTAACTTATTTTTAAACTTCGGACTTACGTACTCTGATGAGGATTCGAGTCCCAACATATACCCACAGACTGCCAATGAGACTTGCGAGTTTATCCTGTTTTATCATATTAAGGGAATCGGGTGAGCGAATCTGATTTGAGTATACGCTTGCAGTTTCGATGTTCTGGGGATCATTCGTTTAAGGTGTCTCTAGAGGTGCTCTATTGAATCAAGATTTGCACATTTCGCCGACTGTGGAAGGCATCTAACGCTATGAGAACCTTTGAAATCCTGAGCGGTGACGCATAGAATAGATTGTTCATTTCCATCCTGGAAAATTGGCCTTGTCAAATTTGATAATATTGGCAGTATTTTCAGTCGCAGTATCTCTATAACGTAAAGCATTACCAAGATAACTCTTTTCTGAGATTTAGACAAGCGCCAAAACAACAATGGAAACGCCATACTCTTTTACAGTCGTAATATTCATTTCGTCACAATCGTCCTCCCTTCGTTCTCCAAAACTGGACTCATCCTTCAATTTTCAGTTGAACTCATGAACCGTCGGTTTAAATGGCCTTCGACAAGGAGAACACCACTGCCGCATACCCTAATCCAAGCGGGCTTGCTTATAGTTTCCACTCAACCACAACAATTTGAGTCATCTTCCTGCTTTTAAACCATCTGGTAAAAGCCGTTTTACAGTAGAGGTAGCAATTTGGAATTCCTATTTCGGTATGCAAAAGGGGAGAGAGTACGCCCGATTATAACGTATGCAACTCAATATCATCGTGTAAGTTGGCAGCATTGTCATATTTGGATGACCGTCACCCGGAATCCGCAAACAGTTGTCCGTTGTTTCAAGTCCCATCCAGCCATCGAATACCGGTGGTTCTGCTTTTATCTAAACAGTTGTCTTTATAGTGTTATGTCCTATCTACCCTCTACACCTCGATCACCCACCATGCACATTTATTTATCGGATTGCATGATGACTTCAAAGGAATAATTATAGTCCTGAGGTAATCAAGCGCCGGTGCCTTAACTCAGGTAGTCGTTTCAGTTAGATCAGTTAATTACCGCAAACGCTGTGCAGCCATTCACCCCAAAAGTGGAATACAGGTGTACTTGCAGACTACACTTGACGATCCAGATCCACACTTGAGATGCTCACTTTTTAGCTGAGTATGCTTATGGAAAACGTCAAAAATCGTGACGGTACGATTCCACTGAAATACGAAGTAACTGGATCCGCAAAAATGAGCACTAGTCAATGTATTTGATCTAATTTACTTTAATCCCTCTTTACGTCGGACAAAAAATTAACAAAAAACAGACCTTCAGCCACCAGGAGTGTTCTACAAACTACCCCAGCGTGACTAACCGAGCTTTGTAGAAACTTTGAGTTGAGAAACATAATTCATAAAAATAGTCCGTACCGTAGAGGTTCAAAAATAATATTGACAGAAATTTTCAAAAATCTGGCCGAATCCTTCTTCACTGAGTTTTAGCCTTCATTTGAACACGTCGACCCTCAAAGACTACAGATCACGCACGAGGTTAAACAAACTGTCGAAGTAGTGTGCGCCTATAACAAGCTAACTGATGACACGCTTTGGTGAAAAATGACTTTTATTTTCAGGCAAATTAATTCCTTTAACTGCTTATCCCATGGCTTTCATATAACTTCTCTACCCTCCACCAATATTTTTAAATAAAATGGAAGAATGAGTCAACTCTTCGGACATAGGATATGCGGTTAGTGTTGCTAACTTTGTCCTGAAGTTAAGAAGAGCATTTAACTGGTTTACTTTCCCCAACTCTTTTATAAACCGATCAGAGATTTTGCTTTATTGACAGGAGCAAAAGTGTACTGGAGAAAACTAGATAAAATGCCGTTTCCTAGTAAAATCGCAGTCCATTAGCAGCTCGGCAACTGACTGTTCTTCTTCGAAATATACGTTAGTGGTCTAGTTGGCAGGGTCAAGTCGGACCTGACACCCTTTACCGTAGACTTTTATAATATAACTAATTATTCAGGACAGAAACGAAACTTCTACTACACGAATTACGTAAATGTTGTACACAAATGGATGGACCAAAGCCGAACGAAACTCCTTTCAATGATTTTCCAACAGATCTTTGAAAATTGTAAGACTCCCGAGGGACCGTGGTGTTTTGATTTATCACAACCTAAGCCCTTTAAAGCCAAATAGAGCCTTTAATAGTCAACATTGATACAAACGTTTTCCGCAAAATTTACGGAAGCTTAATTCCACTTTAAATGCAGTATGTAGCTCAGGTCCGAATTCATATCAAAAGAATGGCATTTATCTAGTAGAAGTCAGGAGACGTCGTGCAAATTGGCGGCAAACTAAAGTCTTCTAAGTGCCCACTGCTCAAATTTGTCCTATATATGTTTCGACAGAATTGGTCAACGGATTGGGGTGACCTTGTTTTATACTCCCATTAACCAAAAGATCCAGAGAACGGTTTCGATCAAGCTGGTGTCCAGTTAAAAGCATCGGTGACATATATAGAAGCAAAATAAGGAAGGATACCTGAAGAAAAACTTTTCGTTTTCTTCGCACAGTGTTTAGCACAAAGAACGAACAGTCTGATTTCTAATGTTCTCGAGTCCAAGACCATTAGCATCATCAAACCCCATCTTAATTATTATCGGCTGATAAGCAACGTTCACTTGAACGAAAGACGGGCATAGGTTAGGGCTACCTGACGACGCGAGCTCCCCCTGGTGTCTTATTTGTTTACTGTCATACAAATGCTTTACTTACACTTGGTTAGTAGAACCAAGTGCATTCAACTGTATGTTGACGACACGGCATATTTCTACCGAGGCGGAAGATATGACTTTCGCAGAATGCCATGCAGTTGCAGGTAAGCGAAAGGTGATTAAATTTCGAAAAGACGATTGAGAAGATGGCAAAGGGTCATAGTATCCGAGAAACAAGCGAGAGAAATAAGGTCTTGCAGAGCAGAAATTCATTCGCCTGCCTTTTCGAGTCATAGCAGGGTCGATTTACTGGTAGACGTGTCCTTGTATGGCATCAAATAGAACCTATGCGAGTACAAGTATTCCACAGGTTTTTACGGCTCTTTGGTTCTTCATTTTATTCTCATCACTGTGTTTTTTCTGAATATTCGATTCGCCAAATCTTTGTTTGAAGTCCCAACACTGCATCAAAAGAATTCAATCAAATAGAAGGCTATTTAATTGGTATAAAAGTAAATCTATTGGGCAGTTTTTTTGCGGTATTTCCTTTAACTTGGCAGCTTTGAGTCCTGACTTTTAATTCTAAACCCTTAAATACTGGCTTGGTAGTTGACCATTAATATCTTGAGGTGACTGTCTTCCTCCATCAGTCAGAAAGGCAATGTCGTTTTCGTTGTAAAGACCCTTTTCTAGGCTTACTGACCTTGTTTTGTTCACAAAATTTCGATAAACTAACATTATCGATCTTCCTTCGTAGTTCATGTACCTCGCTCATTCAAAATTCAGGTGAGAAATGGCGTCTTTCGTAAACTGCTCCATAACGTTCGGTTTGTTTGAATTGGCGAACTCCGACAACGATAAAACGCATCTATTCCAAAAGAGAACACCTTTTAACTACCTGGGGTTTTGAAATGACAAGTAATAAGATTCGGTTTTCCTTCACTCACCAGTGGTCGGTTAAAAGGAAACTCCGCTGATGAAATTATACAAAGTAACATTTTCTTGCTTAACTATCAGAAAAAATCAGTTAGCAACGACGTGTCAATGCATTGCTATTATGGTAGAAAACACAGGCGAACGCGAACACAAATATTGGGAAAGCATCTTGTTTTCCTTCAGTACGCTGCATAAAATAAGTCCCTATACCACTTTGGCATCATGAACGGGGCATAGACGTGCAGTCAGCATTTGAAAACGTTGATACCACACCCTTTCCATCTTCTCTCCTCCATCACCCTCCCACCCTAATACCGTCTCCTGCTGTTTTTATTCAGTGTTGTCTCTAGGAGAGCATGGGAGTGCGTGGGAGTTGTGAGGCCGGCGCTGTAGCAGTTTCCTCCGAAACAAATAAACAAAGTCACTGGTTACTGGGATCTACACTCCATGGGCGCCTGCTTAAGGCGAGTGAAACAAATCGCTATAAGAAATTACTGCGATTTGGAGTGGTTTGAGCGCAGGCCTGTGGTATGAAATTTGTTAAAGAACTTGTACTTGCTTGCTTGTAAAGTTAAGTTCGCTAGCTATCTGTTCCTCCTCCTCCTCCTCCTCCTCCTCCTCCTCCTCCTCTTTCTCAAAATACTCATTCAAGCATATAGTTTAGTAATGGAAAGAAGCCTAGAACTAATTTATTTGTCTAATTTATCTGGCTCCGGCGACAAATATCCTTTACAGTAACATGAAGAGGCAACGAAGTCTCTTAGAGAATTGTATTTTGTTTACTGATGAATTTTCACTGGTAAATCCGAAGATATCAGGCTTAGATTCTAAGAGAAAATCGGGTTCAGAATGTCGTGGACATAGGTGCGCGTGCGTCACAAATATAAAATGCGGATGGGGACGAGGACGTTGCATTTTATGGAACTTCTACCTTCTTATACATATAGTCAAACAAAATCTCTCGGTAAGAGAGGTTGAGCATTGTAGAACGAAGTATCCTGTAAATTTATTCGTACGTCGTGGAGAATCTGCTTTCACAGAGACCATTTCTAGTCACTCGAAAAAAACCAGTATGTACGTACGTTTCAATGCGTACGCAGGGGTAATTTGCTGTCCATAGAAAGCTCGTTCAAACCTTCAAGTTGTTATAAGTTCTATGCAAAAACTTAGGTCGGACGAATTTTTCCATTTCAAAATGGGGATTTCCTTTGAACAAATCATGAACATAGGGACTTAACAACATTTGCTTTATTCTGTATGCGTTTCGACACTCGTGAGTCAGCGGACCCTCCTCCGAGGAAGGCTTAATTGTTGCAAGCCTTCATGAGTCCTTTGGTATTCCAAGAACGGCAGAAGAAGGATTACGCAGCTGGCTGTAATGAGCACACGCAAGATGCACACACCCAAAAACTGTACTCAGGTGTCGACGCTTAGATCATTCCGAACGACCCGCACAACAAGAAAAAGTGTGTCGCCGGGTGGAGTAGGAACCCCAATTTCGTGCGGCGTCCTCTTTTGACCTGCCACGCTCGTTGTCATTTGAAATGTCTTAATTGCCAAAATTGCAGACTGTGTAGAGTGCGTCTGCAGCATAGGGATAGCTGTAAACATTATCTAAACGACTGATTCGTTTTAAAACCCAAATATTATATGCTTTCGGAAGCTGAAGAGGTAAAAAAAGCACCCGATGAAGGGCCAGTCTAAAATTTTTCTTTAAAAATTAATCAGCTGTCTAGAAGCATAGAAGAACAACGAAAAAGTAATAGCGAGGTAAGAGAGGACTTCACAAGCAGAATTACCCCAGGTGATTGGGAGTTTTCTCAAGGAGAATGTTCGAGAATGGAAAATCTGTTGAGGCAGTGTTCTACGCTTGCCGTTGCCGCGATCCTACTCAAGTAAAATATTCTGCTTGAAAAAATATCTAAGGATTATAACATATGGTGCATGTTGTACTGACTAACGTGCTGTTGTCGGTAAGCGTGGCCATAATCGGCTGATTGCGTTATCTTGAACCACCATGTTCAAAAAGGTAGGGCATTTTGATAAGCCTTGCAATGCTGCGGCATGAAAGGAGTAGAAAATTTTTTGGAGTCATTGCCGTCATTACCGCTACCAGACTCCGCCTGCAGATGGGTACTTAGGTGAGGTTGACAGCTTTGCACCCACCCACCCATCCTCCGACTCACCGTCAGTTAAAAGAACGCACTTCTTTAAAACTGACTGAAACTTGGCAGATTATCTGTAACTTAGTTTCTGTAGCTGTGCCAATAAGGACTGCATGGATGTGAGACTCCTGTTAATTCTGAAATTAGTATCCTTCTTGATTGGCCTTTTTAAGGACAGTGCGTCTTTCACCGAACAAGATGGGCATTTGAACGAAAATTGCACGAAGAACCTTAGGCTTATGATTCGTTACAGCGCAACCGAAAACAAAAATGAAATTACGGATTAAGAATCGAATACAGTTTCTTTACAATAAGTGGACAAAGGTAACCGGTAGCCAGCTTAATCAATTGAAGGCAACGCCCGTCAGCCTGCATTCAGAGCACGGAATTAATCAGTGTGCCAATTAGACTGAAACTTTTTTTAAGGACTGAACAGTTGACAGCATAAACTTTATTAATAAGAAAACCAAATTGGTCGTCAGGGCAACACTTTAGTGCTTAGACCTAATTTCTCAAACGACGATAGCCATGGGTAAGCTTGCCACTCGACTACCTGAAGTCTGAATGACCACTATGCCGGAGCTGAGGCATGCGCTAAATGAGAGAAAGCGGCTAAAATTTGACCTTAACCTAGGCCCGTCTGATTTCATCGCTGAACCCAGATACAGCCACTTTGCTGGGAAGGCCGCTATACGTTCAGAGATTCTCACACAAGTTCACCCAGGCGAACGCCACAGTGGAAGAAAAAGTGGTTTAAATATAGGAGCACCAAAACTAAGTGTGTCTTTGAAAAGTTACCGTTACCGCAGCACTTAATGTATCGCATTCGATAAATGGCTGGCCACCGGAATATTAGTGCTCGTACTACAGGTCGGCTTGCCATAAATTTCAGGTATCGTGTCAGGGTTAGTGTTAGGTCATATAAATAGGTACCCCCACCCTTGAATTTGATGCTAGGCCACCTGCAGTACGCAGGGATCTGTATTCACGTGTCCGACCCGATAAGTTATGGCAGCTTTCATTTATCTCCCTCTGCCAGAAGTGCGAAAATAGTCCCACAGTCTCTTCGCTCCCAATTTACGGCGTTTTGGAAGTCTACGGTAAATCCTATTGACAATCTTCTGTTATAGTCGGTGCCTTATTAGTGCCCAGCATTTTTCGAATAAAAGTATGTAGTTTAGCAACCTAAAACCAAGTGCAAAGTCGTTGCATCTGGTAGAGCTTTGTGCTCTTCCACGTATTGCTTACCATCACTTCATACATCACACTCAGAATATCCCGGTGTGATAATTCGAGCCTTACGAACAAAGAGGTTCGCTGGCGTCCAGGATAATTCAAAAACCCGTTTAGGTGTTTCTAGTGAAAAATTTAAACGACGGATCATAGCCGGGCCGACCTCAATCTTTTTCCCTCCGGCATACAGTTGAGACTTTATCGAGTTAAACCGACTCGAAATGAGAATGAACGCTGTGGGGAACGAGATGCAAAATCAGATTCTACCGCGTTGAAAGGTGCCATAATAATTTCCTTAAGACGAGGCCACCGTAGTTTACCCCTGGCTCAAATGGGGAACAAATTATCCTATCAGCTGGGAGCCTTCTAATCCTTTGTTATTGCTACCAAAATTTTTGTGTTGAGGAATGTGCTGATTCACCACGAGCAGGAAATTGTCCGGATCCGCCTCACTCACTCTACCACCTCCTGTGCGCCAGTGGTTTGTGCGAGCCTTTAACCGCCAGATTATGAGACGACGTAGTGACCATCACGGCATAAGGCCTAGGCCTCTCGCGTTCCATTAGCGCACACACAAGCAAGTAAAGCGTTTGAGAAGTCGACTGATATCCGTAGACGATAACTGGTAGGGAAGGAATGCCTCCTGTTCTCCTGAATTTGGGTATAGAATTCAATTGTAGTGCATCTGACCAGGATAAAGTAGCTTAGGGCCTTAAATCCCCGGAGTAGGCTGGGCAAGGGTTATCTCTACAAATGTCAACGCATGGAAATAAACTCAAGCAGACGTTCAATTCAGGTTTTGTGTCAATTTAAAATGGTCCCATGTAAAACTATAAAAGTATGCCTCCTCGCTCTGCATTAGAACTGCTTGAGACTGTGATATTATCTCGAGGTTTCGAGTGAAGCAAATCCGGAGAAAGCTCTCTGCTGAACAGGCCGAGTGAATTTGGGACTAGCCACTAAATCTCCCAGGAGTGCGCGGCCTTATCCCGATTTCGCAGAGTGAGATAAAACTGAAGAGCATGCTGCAAGTACACGAGCCCCCCCCCTCGAAACAATGTTGTGGCATAGAGCTGAGGTTTCACTCGGGAACTCAAGGGAGTTCATCCATCCGGATGTATTTGCCTGATGGCGCCCGCAGCAGCTTTTGCACCATCAGGCGAAGTTTGTCGCTCTAGTTCTCAAAGACTATGATTCACGGGACCATGAAGTTCTCATCAGTATTCACTTATCAGAATCTTCGGCGACTACCGCCGAATTAGCAAAAAGTGCGTTGGACTGAGGCTCATATCATTCGGACAGATCTCTGACACAAACTGGTTTTCCCTGACGAAATGGCGGCCAACTGATTCGGCCGACTATGTGGAATTCTGGTCGAGTTTTTGTAAAAAGGCGCTTTGATAATGGAGGGCCGGCCAAACCCTCCGAAACGTCGGCCGTAAAATTCCCCTGATCCGCTGAGCTCTTCAAATTTCTCTAAGAATTATCCACTAAATCTGTCAGACTTCACTAGGGAGCATCTCCTTCTCCATCATCAAAACTCGACAACAACACATTAGTGGCCTTACAGTTATAGGACAGCCATCATACGACAATTCTTATTGCTCGCTCCTGTGTTAAGTCGTTTTGTGGAAAAAACTTGCTCGAACTACAAGTCACTACGTATTACACTTGTGTGCAATAACCGGACCAAAGTACGTTGAAAAAGGTCGGTTCGTGGCTGAAAGCAGGCTGATTTAATTGCGAGACGGGCTGCATGCCCAGCGTTTAAGCGAAACGTATGGGAACATGTTCAACCGTTTCATCAGCTACTTACAGTCGGCCTCTTATAATCGACTAGTATTTATCATTTACACAAACGCTTGGACGCGGCATGGAACAAGACCCACCGCTACCCCATGGGGTGGATTCAATCGTGAAGCCGACTGATACAACATCCGGCGCACTCTGTTCCTCTCCCTCGGGACCCCATAAGCCCAGTCTTCCGATGACAAAACAAAGTCAAAATAACCAAAGGTGGACTCCGACGACCGACTGAAAATTTAACAGCTGAACTTCGCGCGACATCATATACCTCTCCTTAAATCCATTTGTACCAGGCTTCATTCAGAGAGCTGGATAGTCTCGGTGATCATGTCGACAAGAGTGTCACAGAGGCCACATTAAGAATGAACGATCGCAGCAGAACTCGCGTTTCTGAATAGGACCGGGTTATCGCGTCAGTTGATGACCGTCGAAGTCGCATCTGTCAGTACATCGTGATACGTTTAAACGTCCTAGACTCATTGTAGTGAGAGATGCGCCAGTTCGCCATGAAAATGAGTTCTTCCTCAGCATTATCCCTCCGCCCTCTTCATTCCCCCCTCGTGTCTTTGACGTTGACGTGTGTAAGGGTGTGACCGAATAGGCTTGCACATGGGCTGAGTGTGTACGTTTGTCTGTATAATTGAGTTACGTAAGGGAGGACAGGGTATTAGTGTATTATCGGGCGTCTTAATAAGTACCTAAGTGGCAAATAGGATCATGCGCTGTCCAGATGTCCTAGGATAATTTGGATAGCACAGTCCTGTAGCAGGGGAGTTGTTCTGGCATACAGAAACTAGTTCTCCACTCGCGTTCCGATAGGCTATCAGGTTACCGACCATGTCGATGCGTGAGTAGGATGTACGGTCACAACGTAGACAAGTCAACTCTGTGTCTGTTTTGCTGACGGTGGTGGCGTTTGGGGTGCTTATGGTGGTTGTGATGGTTGTGGTCGTGGCTGCGCGTGTGCTTTGTCTCCTGGTCACGTACCCGCTGCGATTCACACGATGTTGTCTGTCCACGATAGTCCGAAACTGAAGCGCGGTGTTGCAGCGCTGAGATGTGGAATGAGTGAAGTCACTGATGGTGCTGGTTCTGGTGACGTTTGACTTCATTAGGGTTTGTCTGGACGAATTGTCATGACTATGAATCCGATGTTGTCTGACGAGTTCAATACTTTGCCGGTCAGTTTGAAACGCGGGCAAGGTGGCTGGTTTTTGGAGTCTGAGATAATAGCTTGTCACATTTAAGTTCTGCGTGTCCCTCGCTTCGTTTTGAACACCTCTGTTCGGCTGACGACTATTCCAGTCTTTTCCGCAGTACACCATGCCTGCTGATCCTGTGCCAGGCTTTTCAGAACACAAACTGATTTGAAGGCACTTGGGGGAGACCTTCAGTGTGTCTTTCCACCACCGTTTGTATTCTACATGTTTGCTAGTACCCGTAGCGTCGTCGAACAGGATATTTACGTGGACTGGCTCTTGCGATTCATGCTCACGGAGTGGCTGCTGCATCGCAGTTACATTTATCTCAGTATGGTATGTGTGCTGAGCAAGTCCACCCCTTCCAAGACCTGGGATCCGTTCCTTCCACGGCACCCCTATTTTTCTTCGGATGACAGTGAGGCGACGGTGATTCAGTTTCCTTGACTGAGTTTCACGCACACTGTCCACTACTCTACCTCGTGCAGGTACATTATTGGGATAACAACCCCGCGCATCTTTGGTTTCATGTTGAGGAGGATATCACGGCGATTTCAGACTGACAGTTGTAGCCGGTCAAAGGCGGGGCCGTGTATGGCGATCCGGTGTGCAATCTCGTCCGCCATGTTTACGTTTCTTAGACGGTTATCTCCATGTAGGCCGTTCTGAAGCGAGCTCCATTGGCAGTTGCTGTGGATTCATCTTAATTTTTATCTGGCGTAAGTTGATACGTGACCATTATCTCCTTTCTCCTAATAATCATTAGGGATTTTTATCGACAGGAACCGTCCTTCTGAGTGCTCCAAAGCGTCGTGAGTTTCAGGGTATACTCACCCGCAGGTAAATTGTCCTGGACGCTGAGCTTGGGTTATTTCCGTTCTGTTTGCATGTACTTTGTTCGGAATCCACGTTATCTTCCGAGAAGACGGCATTCCAACATGGTTAAATTCTGGCAGTTGAGTAGACTCAGGTGACGATTGTAGGAACAATACTGAAAAGGAAGACTATCCAAGGATTTTTGCGGATTTCCAGGGCTCGTTTTCATATAGGAACAGTTTTGACGAACTTGAAATCACCTGGGATTTGTCATTGTCGTCACGCCCCTTAAGACGTTGAATTGACCCTGTTCACGAGTATTCGTAATTATTGGATGGAATTGAGTCGGCATCCAGCGTTTTGCTTTTGAAAATCTGTTGCCCTATTCAACTTAACTTTTACATTAAAGGTGGCCGACCGAGGTCGGCATTAACGTCCACTGTAAAAGGTCCGTTAATAGCCACCTCAGAGATCGGCAGCAGTCGGTGGAGGGTTAACTGAATTGGTCGGTCACCCCTGCCAGACCCGCGATTCTCCCCTCAATCGGGTTGTCTCATTTGAAATGAATCTTATGACAGTTTTGATGGTTTGGCAAATATAGACCTCGACCCCGGCGTCCAGGAACTGCATTTTTTCCGACCGATATTCGTGCACTTTTGCGTTTGTTTATAGTCTTGTGAGACGTCTTCCCTTCCCTCCCAACGCGGTCTACACTGATCTTTCGCCAGTGCAAAGTTGGAACGACATTACCTCATGGTATATGTTTGTCTGACTGTACAGCATCTTCGTCAATACGTAATTACTGTCATCCACGCCTGTCGCATACATCAGACAAAGGCTGTTTAGCCACGTTGGTCACTGCATCCCTTCTCACTGCCAGTTGGCTGAGAGACATGGACATACCATTGGTGCATCACTGGGAGGAAAGTTGTTACTTAGGAGGAATTTTTCCTCATGACAAATCGACACATTCCTCATTGCAATGGGTTTAATGTACTTAAACCTACCCTCCCAGTGACCGTACCTTTGTCTTCTTTTAAGCACTTAAATCTATCGGGGTGCGTTTACAGCCGTGGCGTGGATGGATACCAATTGACGGGTCAGTTCAGTCCTATTCAGAAGCGGGAGTCAGACTACAACAGCTCCTTCTTACGATGGCCTCTATGCTCCCTTAGCCTATATAATCACAGGGACTACTCTCCACCCACCCCGAAATTGGTGTGTATTGAACGCGTCGACAGGATGTTCAAGTTTGTCAGCCACTCGCTAGCACCGATCTCCGATCACCCTGACTGTTTTGCCGTCAGAAGACGGTAGCTTAGGGAAGAAAGTGTCAGGTGAATGCAGGGTGTGTGTGAACAAATTTTCACACGTCAAACCCACACATGTTCACGGGTGACTGTGCATCCTTTCGGCATCTTGACATCCGACAGTAGCCGATGTCTGCTCCACCTATGCTTGATTCTGTATCTACAGTCTCCAGTTTTCTCCCCTCCCACCTGTCGTACTTTATTCCAAGGCTCGTCGGTGTTAGAGTCTAGTCGTGGCCTCAGCTACTCTGACTATCACGTGCGTTGCTGCGTATGACTTCATCGCCGCCAACAATCTGGCAGTGGGTCACTCAAATCTGTATCTTTTGTGCGCACAAGCATGCGCATTATTTTTACCTATCACTTGAAATACATAATGACTCGGTCCTTTGGGAATTAACGAGAAGGGAAAAGATCCGAGTGGTTACCCTTTGGAGCTTTGAGGGACAAATGCTTAACTACCACATTTCGCTAGTCCATAATTCATACAAACTGCTAGAAATCATTACCTTTCAAAATGTCCTTTTTATTGTATTAAGCGTTATTGTTTTCTCATATATACATATATATATGGTGGGGGCGCTCACCGATCGTTCTTACTGAACTCACTCGTTCCGCTGTGCCTTATGGACTCTCTCTCGAGCCCAACCAGCAGCCGCACAGCGGCGCATGATATAGGCAGAATGACATTACCGACAAAGACAAGGGAGACTGGAATGGCCATTTCTGGCTTATTAGCCGTCGTGGAGAGAGAGAGAAAAAGAGAGTCCATAAGACACAACGGAACGAGTAAGTTCCGTAAGAACAACCGGTGAGCGCCCCCCACCATTGTATATTCCTGATCGAAAACCGATAGGGCAACGGGCTCGTGGCTCAGTGGTTAGGGGCGTGGACTTCTAACAAACAGGTCGCGAGTTCGAGCCTCAGGTGTGCCATACTTCGGGGTTGGGTGTGACTGGCTGACGACGGCTAATAAGCCAGAAATGGCCATTCCAGTCTCCCTTGTCTTTGTCGGTAATATCATTTTGCCTATATATATATAGGACAGGGTTGGCTACCTCGAAAGAAAAGGTGTTGTCTACAAAATCCCATGTTCTAGTTGTGATGTCGCCTATTGTGGCCAAACTGGAAAATCTGCCTCAACCCGTATACATGAACATCAGTCAGCGATAAAGAGACGCGACCACCTAGCCCAGGTGGCCATGCACACACTGGACACTGGGCATAAATTCGCATGGGACAACACTCGCATCGTTGGCGCCTGCCCAACAAGGAAAGGCCGCCAATTCCTGGAGGCGATGCACTCAGATGAGGCATGCATCAACCGGCATATCGATTTAGATGCCACATACAAAATCGTTAAGGACAGATTTAAACTGACTCAGCCAATCCCGAGATGATGACATCAACCAATCATAGAATCCATTTGTCAGACTCAGTCTGGAAGTTAATTGTTTTTGCACGTCCGTTGTCTGAAGACGAGCTGGGGAAACAGTTTCGAAAATTCACAATAAAGTTTTCCTGTTTCCCAAGGAACTTCACCTTTCTAATTATATTTCTTGGGAC
>CACRXP010002022.1:0-19476 GCA_902702965.1 Spirometra erinaceieuropaei
CTTAGAAACTCTGAATGCAAGTGTAACGGCAGGTCGGGGTTCCGAGTTAGTCGGTAATTGGAAAAGTTTTTAAAAACCTAAGTATACCCATCCTTCGAGTATACAATTGGAAGAAGACATAATTTTCTACCAAATGAGCAGAAGAATGAGTATTTTATGCACGTTTTCCATGAAATATAATTGACTTTATGAGGGCATTGAAAATCAATCGGAAAAATGCCTGCTACATAAGTAGTCATTTTTTACAGAGTACAGTTTTTGCGTGCAGCCAGAAAGAAGTTCATTCCAAAGCCGGTATCCTGAGGTAACTAAATTATCATAGATGTACGCTTCAAGATGATTAGTCTTACAACCATACTTAATTAATCTTTTCGAAAGGAAAACGCATTTCGGAATTTCCGTTGACTTTCATGAGTTAGCCCACCTACTGTAATCCGTGTCAGAAAGGCGTTTTATCTGACGTGCTAAGCCAACAAGTATAATATAAGACACCAGAGTTTATTTGCCACCGCAGCACTGTATCCCAGAGATAAGGATATGCACAATTTTCCCCTAAATCGCTATTCGTGCATGTTTTAGTCAAAATTATTTCACACATCAACGGTAGTTAATAAGAGCGGTTAGGAAGAGTGAAAGCATAGATTATACTTTACAAAAAGACCCAAGAGTTTATGATCTACATATTTCTGCAACCAGTGTGCTTTATTTTGAATGTTTAATTTGATTTTTTTACCGGTTACTTATATCGAAAGAAGTGCAAACAATATCAAATAGCAGAAGAGCGCAAAGGGACTTTTGAACAACAAACTAACTTAGTTCATTTAGAATTCTTTAAAAATGAGTAGAACTGCAGTAATTTATATTATCAAATGATGCGCATGCCCGAAGCAGAGTCTTGAATAGGCCTAGGATAGTGCAAACCTTCTTTCTTAACTTCAACTAATTTGGTTGTGCCGAAATGTGACGTAACGAGCTACCTCCGATAAAGGGCGACTCATTTAGTTGGTTTTATTAGGCGATTCAGTGGCAAGGTAACTGGTGAAAAAAAAGAAAGTGTAGAAGAGACAAAATAAAGTTAGTGTCAGAGAGCTGAATAGGGCGGAATTACACGAGTGATATTCTATTACTAGGCGTGCGCATTGGCCTTTAACTTAAAAAGTCAATATTCATAATTCACACAGCGTTTTAGTCCCCGTATTTTTCTTGGTGAAATGAGTACACTAATGATAGTCATGCATCGAAAACCACGCATTTTAAATCGTCCATATCAGTTTTCGGCGCCAAATGACTTCCAGTTCATTAGGACATTGCTCGTGTTTAATGTGCGCCCAGTACTTGCTTTTCCGCTCTATTCTCAAAAGAGGCCGTCCGAAAAGCTTAATTTTGCGGACTAATTAGAAACAGCGAGCGAAGTTGCCTGGGAACCAAGCGGTAAAACGCGTCGGACGTCTGTGGACTGCATTGGCCGTCATATCAGGACCGTAGGAAAACTGAAATTTCTTAAAGGTGAAATTTTATTTGTTTACCGAGCAAATAACAGCTCATATAATAGACGCATTTGACGCTAAACTTGCAATGAAGACATTAAGGCCCAAAAATACACCCTTTGCATTACAAGGAGAAAAGGCGTCACAACCTTAAACTCTCACAAAGCCTGAGGCATCTCAGATGCATACGTGCTTACGGCAAATAAAGTCCCAGTTTTCCACTCTGGGATGGCGATACTTCGCTCCAGCATCATAACTTTATGGCATTCACCGTCTTCGTTCTTCTTGCAAGTGCATCACACTAACATTTGCAGTTCCGCTTATTAATAAACAAATGCATAATCGTGTTGAGCTTGTTTATTGTATCATGGAAGGAACATTAATTGGTGTAAATAGGTTGAAAAATTTGAGCTGGCTTCTGACCATGATATTAGGGGGAGGGGGAGAGAGGGGGCGCGCGGGATTAACTTGCGCTGCCAGAAAGTTCTTTTCTGCCAACTGAGCTGTCTAGCCGAGTTACTTTTACGCCTATAAAGAGGCATTTTTACGAGATAACCATACCGATGAACACATGGCCCTTGGTGAAGCGGTGGCAAATGCCACGCGGCCTGAAAGCCGTATTTTCTTCCTTATGCCCACTCCACCATATTCAGGGTTCTCTCCAAATCAACGCAAATATTCGAAGATCTAAAGGTCACTAGGTAGGCTGAACAACTGTTAACCCATGCACCAACTTGGAAAAAGATAGGTGGGGCTGGCGCAGACTAGATAAAAACTGGATAAGAGGCTCATAATACAGAAATTAAACTGTTCCCGCATTCCAGTCCACGTAAGTTGTAGCATGCGCTGGAAAATAGCACTTGGCGCGAAGATGCCCAATAACCAACTAGCTTTTGATTTATTAGTCTCATCGAGTGTCATAAGTATCGTGGATGTGCACAAAGACTGATTCCACGGGTTTTGCCAAGATAAAAAGCGAAACAGTGTAATAGAGATTAAAAACATCGGGTTAGGAAGAATTTAGTGAAAAGACGCAAATCTGCATTTCACTTGTGGAATACTTCTTTTAAAACAAACACTGTCAATCACAGTTAGAGACATATACAAAAAGGAGCATGTTGAGGTACCGGTATTGCCTCCCGAAAGGCCATTTACGGGTCTGCCGTAGGAAGAAAAAGAAGAGGACTAAAGTACAAGGCCAGGAGAGAGAGATGGGGAGAAAATGCGTCCAAGTGGCTATACAAAAGTGGACTTCTAATGAAATGCAGAATCGTTTTGGATGGAATCAGACACGGGACTCTGTAGACCGCTTTTCACGAATCTTTGAGCCCCTGGACTTTCGTTTTCTGCCAGACTGTAGTTGTTCAGCTCGAGGAGGCCTTATCGGGTCAGGAGTCTTCTCGGGCTCTGGCAGCCAAATGGTTCGTGAATTGCTTCGGTGAAATAGGTTTCTGTTAGTTGATGTCAGGAAGGTCTCTATTTTGCGCGAACTAGGCGGGCAGGTTGTGATCAGCGTGACCTACATAAGGAATGGGGAAAATAGATTTAAAAAATAATACATTCTCAAAAAGGCAGGCAAAAACCCTAAGAAAACCCTTGCCTTTCATCATTTCTAACGGCACTTTACCTTGGAGTTTGTACATAGAGGAAAAGTTCATCGAGTGAAGTATTGCCTATCGTTACTCCCGTTAGACTCTTACGGCCGGCAGCATAATGATTCGTGAGTAATTGCGGAGGCCGAATATTTTAGAAGGAACTTCAGAAAATCAAGCCGGACTTAGGCGCTTTATTTAGGCAAAATATTTCTAAACGCCACCAGTTATCACAGTTGCGTACGATAAGTGCCTGAGAGCACGTCGCAGGCTGGAGGGCGGAGGAGCGGATATTTCCGATGACGATGAAACAGCGAATCGATCGATTTGCGTCCATATTTCATGCTGTTCCTGACGAGGATGTTGTTGGACCAAGCTGCCCGATGACGGTAACGAAGTTAAGCTTAACCGCTGTGGCTAGATCGCAATTGGTAGACAGGCCCCGTATTACAGGTGGCTGGGGGCTTTGCTTACCGTGGCTACTTAGTGGGGTTCCATGATCACATCTGACCCATTTGGCTTCCGTTTTACGGTTGAGGTTAGGATTAGGGTACCGGTTAATTGTTGCCGATTTTCGGTTAGATTTTTTAGTTACGGCTATGTCTAAGGGCTACGGTTCCGGTTGCAATTTCGGTTAGGGTTAGGGTTGCCGTTAGGGTTAACGGTTAAGGTTCAAGGTTGAGGTTAGGGTTAGGGTTAAGGTTAGGATTAAGGGTAAGGTCGCCGTCCGCCTCCCCATTCCTGGCTACCAACTGCGATCTAGCCGACTATTCTATAGTTTATTCGAGAACTGAGGATATCACCACTTTTAGTATAAAACCACGTGGAAGACTTGACCCGACTTCTTAAACAGCTGGGAAAATCCTGGGCGAAAAATAGCTGTAAGATTTTCAGCGCATTGAAGTAGGATGCCACCTCTGAACATAAATGAGTCAGGAGGTGACTAATAATTCCACTTTCACGATCTCTGCAGATGCGGCGTTTGATGGTTTTACACCTAAATCACAATTTATGGCCCTCCTGGTAGCACACAAGCCTTCGCGGCCACGCCACGAAGGAATTGATGAGGTTGCTGTCGCGTCATCCAGCGGCACATTCGGCGACCGGGACTTGAGGAGGGGGGGGGGGGGGGGGGGAAGATGTTGGAGCGAGAACAATAGCTTTGGTGCATATCGTTGGGCTGCTGTTCGCGGATTGGCTCAAGCAAACATCTATAGGTGCGGTCGCGCATTCCCATCACTTGCCTGCCCAAAATGAAGATTTCAAGAGTGGAAAAACTGTCCAGTCAGGCCACACAAGAAACCAACAGGAGTCTAACAGGAGTCATCGCCAGCTGGCGGGTAAGAGGAGCATATTAATGTCTCCTTGCGTGTTGGGATAACAGGAAAGGCTACGGGGGGAAGTAGGCATCACTCGAAGAGCGCCAGGAACATCCGCAAAGCGGAAACGAGAAGAAGGGGCGCAGGTCACGAACAAGTCCTTAGCCGATAGTTCGGACGGCTAGTCTATCGTTTCAAGACTCTCTGGCTCAATGTCAACCGATTAATTGCAGTTCACTACCATAACGCGCAACAACTGCGAATAAATCTTAATCACAAAAAGGGGCAATTTGATTCTCTTGGACTTTTAATACCTCAGTATATTTTACCCTCACATTTAAAGGCCAGTCGCCGAAAATGATCCCGAACTTCTTAGAGGTTCTTAATTTATATTCCATCATGCAGACAACGTTTCCGTTTTTAGTGACTAAGTCACCGTTGTACAAAGCGCGCAATCGACCGCATGCCAAGTCTTAGTTACAGGCGCATGTTATCTGGGGCTTCGATAACCATACTAAACCTTACGTCTGAGCTTGTCTTTTGAGACACAACTTGTTACAATAACAAATCACCATCGTAACACGTAGTAACTTCTCCGTCATGGTCGGCTAAGAATAGTTTTCTTGAGGAAAACAGCATGTATGTGAATTGGTTTGTAACAGGGATGCTTGTGCAACGCCGACCTCCTCCTCCTCCCCCTCCTCTCTTCCGGTCTTTTCCCATTCAATTCCCAAGACTACCTTTTCAACGGTATGAAATAGGGTTTGGTGCAATTTTCGACCGAGACAGTGCGTTTCTGCTGATGCAAACCCGAAAATATACTTTTTTCCTTTTCTAACCGAACCAGCATTAGTACACTGGAAAATGATGCTTAAAAGGACACATTATGAGGGAATCATAGAAGGTTCACTTTTAGGCTTCGCGCTATCTGCCAGCCTTCAAATCCCCGAATTTTAGGACATCTTCATAACTGAACTGAAGTTCAGTAGGATGACAGCGAGAATGACAGGCATGGACTTCACGTCATCCTTCCGCACCGTCAGCGTCCTAGCGGGAGATTGAATAAAAAACACTCCCGCTAGGTTTACTATTTGCAATATGCTTCTCTAGGTTATTTAACAAATGAATGCCCATGGTATTTACTCCTCCAAAATACGAACATAAAGAAGAATCAAGAGAATTTGTCTGTCCATACGCTCAAGTGACTGATACCGGAAATTTTTCTAGCAGAAAAGATAACCTCGTATTCCTTTGTATTATAGGACTGTTTTCGTTATCGTAGCCTAGGCATGAGGTTGATATGCTATCTTATGAAACGTTGCCCGAAATGCTGAAATATCTTTTCAGTTCGGAAAGATTACCTGGGCAGATGTGATTATGCAGCTCCACCTGAAGTAAACAAACCCCAGCCACTTGTCATACAGGACGGGTGGTGATGGGGCTTTTTACAGGTGGGGTCGGGGGACGCACAAACGACGAGGTCATGTAGTTGTGTCCAAAAGAAAAGCTAATGGGAATGCGCGATTGTACTTTGAGTGGTTGAAAAGTGGTTGCTCTAACCCCAACACTAACCCCTAAACATAACCCCTAACCCTAGCGCCAACCCCAACAGCATTGTATCTATCAGGCGGGGCTACACAACCACATCTCACCGATTACTTAAGCAAAGTTGTCGTATTAATTATTGTGTCAAATAATACCAAGATATTCCAGTCACGTCAGGATTCCGGCTTCTGAGCGAGTTTCCCACAGATTGCTTGAATAAACTATACTTCGCATAAAAATGACTACTTAAGTAACATGAGTTATTTATATTGATTTATGATGTGCTTACAAATTCAAATATATTTTATAGAAAACATGCACAAAAATATTTTTTCTTTTACTTATATGGTAACAAAGTACGTCATTTTAAATTCCCGGACTTGAAGAAATAACATCTTTCGGTCTTAAAAAACTCTTCCGATTCCCGAATAAATTTGAACCTGACCTGCCGTTACACCTGCATTCAGGGATTCCAAACTACAAGTTGCATGTTTTTGTGCAAAGAAAATTATATATTTTTATGTTATTATAGAGAGGACATATAGGGCTCGCAATATTTAGTAAAGTGTGGACCATTTTATCGATTTTTGAGCAGCATTAATAAATTTGCTGATAAAATGATGCACGATTAGACATTCCACAGTTTCGAAAAAATTTTGTCATTAAATACTTTTTAAAACTGCAGGATATTCTTTCTTCAAGTATAAAATTGAAAGAGGACTTAGTTTGCTACTAAATGAGAAAAGAGCGGATAATTGTGTGCATGTTTTCTATTAGGACATTAAAAATCAAAAAGAAAAATTCTTCCTATCTAGGTAGTCATTTTTACGGAACATAGTTTACGCAGGCGGTCAATAAGGAGATCGTTCGAAAGTCAGCATTATGACGTGACTAAAATATCTTGGCATTATGCGACGTGATGTTGTCATACGGAAAACGTAACTAAGTAATACATTCGAATTGAAAAAGTATTTAAAAATTTCCGTTTACATTTCGTGAGATAGCACGTCTACTGTAGTCGCCGTTTTATTAGTATAAATGCGTTACTAACCGTGTTAAAAAGCAAAAAGCAAACACTATAGAACGACAGTGCTCTCTTCTTCAAGCAACGAATGCAAACAATAAGCATGTGTGCAAAAAGAGACTATAAGAACTGAAAAGACTGCACATTTTTCTAAAAGATGTTACTAAATTAATACCCACGCTGAAAATCGAAGTCCTGCTCACTCATGAAGTCTCACCTAGGTAATTTTGTATATTTGAAAGCATTATTAAAAACCTGGGCACAGATCTGATGAGTTCTGGCACATATTTCTCACCCTAGATTCCCTTTTCCGGGCTACAGACTACCATCCTCTTAGTCATGCTACCTAGTTGACAGACAGAAGTGAACTGTAGACCCCAGCCGTTTGCCGGCAGACTTAGGGATATCGTGGTATCAGAAACCCAGGTGGAGGTGAAAGATCACCATGCATGATTCACTAGGCCTAATGAGTGAGTTACAACAGTCATGGTGAGACACTGTTCTGAACAACAGCAGTAACAACAACCCCTACCCCACCTAATTGCTGGATTTCTGTGTCCCTTAAGAGCCAGAAATGATGCCTATAAGAACTTGAATCTCAGATTTGACGCGTTATTCCTTCGTGAAGTGAAGGACCAAGACGTAGTGACTGAAAAGTAATTATTTAGGCCTGTCTCTTGGCGTGAGTCTGAGTGCTTCTCTGCGAAGAACGTTAGGTGTCCAATAGAGGCCGGCTAGAGGTAGGGATGGCAGGTACAATTCTAATGTGGCGGTAGCGTTCACTGATCTATCCTGCGTGTAGAACGAAACAGGAGGGGCCGACTGTCGCCCGCCTTGGGACTTCGGGTCTAGGATCCTCACAGGAGGTATGTAAGCTAGTAGCCGTCCATACTCAATAAGTCTTACCAACAAGGCAAAATGACATTGGGATGGCAAACTATGACCCATATGATGTCTCGTTCATTGTCCCCTAGTCGTTTACCGAATGCCGACATGTGATCGAGATCCAAAGCTTCAGGGCGAACACGAATCCCTCCATGTTCTGTATCGTAACAAGGATAGGGTGGTCAACGCCTGATCGCGGTTGCCAGAGCATAGACCTCGTAGTTAAAGTGGTCTCTAGTGCTGGA
Source organism: Spirometra erinaceieuropaei (assembly GCA_902702965.1). NCBI lineage: Eukaryota > Metazoa > Platyhelminthes > Cestoda > Diphyllobothriidea > Diphyllobothriidae > Spirometra > Spirometra erinaceieuropaei. The sequence goes on from CACRXP010002022.1 coordinate 8,098, forward strand.
TTTAGGAATTCGATGATCTTCGTACCCGACACCAAACCTCGGGTGTCTAGCTACTACCGTTGAAGGACGCAAATAAACCAGAATTAACAATTCCAGTGCCAATTTTCCTTCTCCTTAGGAGCCGTCAAATTAAAATTTGAGCAGCGTACACAGGACATTAACCGTATCGAAGATTTAGGCCTATAACTAATTTTTAAATTGGGCCGCCACTGTGTTCCTTCTTTCCACTTCATCCCTTGACCTATTTTACTCATTATATACCGATTTTTCGCCTCTTTATTTAGTTTGACTACAATAATAGGGTCATCCGCACACTACGCTAGCGCCGTTTTGAAGGCAGTCAAGTCTAACGCGAATTTTACAATTCATTCACGGCGAATCTTCATGATATTGACCGTTGCAGTTTTCGGTAGCTATCGCTTGTGATCTTCTGGTTTTATCTGTTTTGCGCATCCACTTTATCCACGGCTAGTTGAATCTTTTTTGCCGAAAATTTTGGGATAGTAGTGACAAAATAAAGCGTATCTCCCTTTCTCTCTGTGATATTAATCAGCCGCGCAGAGAGTCTAGCGAGTTAAGACATAGGTATCTGATAGTGATCAGCGTAGCGTTAGAGAAACGTAGTTGGGTTGTTAGACTGGTCCCCTCTAAAAGTGTACTACTTCCATCGTTGCTCCCACCATGCCTCTAATGGTGGACTTGAGGAGGCATCCAGAAGTTCCGATAAAAAACTTGCCTTAGCGGAGCTCATGTCATCTCTCTCATCTTCGTCCGCTCGGGCTTCCTGGTGAGTGTGTGTCATCAACCCCTACCCCCCGATATTCATTCCTTTCAAAGAGTCGTCACTTTGTGATTGGATAAATAGGCAGTACACACGAGTTGATTATACAAATGATTAAGAGGTCGGCAGCAATCGTCAATCGGCATTGCATAAAAAAAGATCAAAAGTTTCCCCGAGTCCAGAACATGCTCACCTTATTGGTCAACACAGACACAGTTCTGGAGCACATTTGTGCGATCAGATATTTGCAAGCGAGCAACCAGCACACGCAAACCCCCAGGAGGATGGTGGTGAGGCAGAGACGGTAGATGCCGGTCACAAACACAGCAAATGTGGAGTGTTTGAAGAGCAGAATGTTCAGCTGCTGTTGGTCACGTTGAGAGATGAGCGGAGTATACTGTTCCGACTTGTTTCTTGACTTCTGTGACGATTTATTGGTCGGTTTGCCGAAGTAGGCTGTTGGGGCAGAAGGTGTGAAGTTAAGGTACGAACCGACGCAACGTTGTCAAGAGAAGCTAAATATTGCATTAGCGGCTGAGGCGCCTTGCTCCCTCCTCTAAGCATTCTGATGCAAACAATGGTAGGCTTAAAAATTGTAGAACCAATTGCAGTTAATTTTAACGTGAAAATCTTAGAAACGGACGTTGTCCCCCCCTTTAAAGATGGCAAGACATACATACATCTCTGCTCTGTCTGTCGTCTTTTTCTCGAGGACTTTTCTATAATTTAATCTTTCGTGGATTCTGACTTTCCACGGTCGTGTCGTTCAGTGCCCATCTGAGTGTCCCTAAAGAACTCTTGGACGTAAGCTGATTTTGTTCATAAAGGAATCTTCGAGGGAGATAATTAACTTTCCCTCTAAAGATATTTCCGTTGAAAGTTTGCATCAAAACAACTGCGCGGTGTGCGCCCAACTTTTTTAAATGAAGCTCGCAAATCACAGTGTGGTGCGCACTTTTGCGTCTAAAAGGCGTATGCTTGCTTAGGAAGAAAAATCTGTGCATAAAGGCTGAACGCTATCGCGCAAAACCTCATTATTTAGCTCGGCAATCAGGCCGAGTGGTACTTTGCATTGTCAAAGTATATCCCGTCACCCAAAAACTAGTTATGGAGGAATGGAAGTGCATCGTGCGCCGGTTAATTTGCCGAGGCAGACTTAAGTGCGCAAGAATGTAAATGAAAGTAGCAAGTACTGCTGAAACTTGAGCTATTAGTTAATTTAGGAAGAGCTGATAATTATTCATCAAGTTCCCCGATGTGGAAAAAAAGATAACTTTGTCAGAAGGAGCAAGGATTGAATGAGCAATAGAGTTATGCCAATCGACATTTCTTTAAATTAGCCAGTTTAATTTTTATAGTGGAATCGATTTGGACGTAGGCCATAAGTTAAGGAAGCCAGTAGTAACATTATACCATACATCTGAATGATAATATTTAGAAACATGCACAACGACCTGGTGCGCTACATAGATGCGATTTAAACTAGTTTAATTTTGCCCTATGGACCAGAATGTATTTGGTATAATGCAAAAAGCACATCCTCAACCTTTCACGAAGACAAATTCACCAAATGATTTCAGGTCAAGTCGATTGGCTAGGACATTTAAAGGATAAATCGGGTTCCAGGAAGACAATCCTGAGAAAGCCCTTCTAATAAAAATAAAGCCCTCGCAAGCTCTTCGGCGCCAGCGGATCCTGACATCCTAACTAGAAAATGTCCCGCTCGAGTTGGTATACCGAGGTCTTTATTGTGAGGGAGATCGGCGGTCGATTAAGCCTTATTCCCCGCAAGATCCACTCAGCACACTAACAGGCATGCAGGTCAATTCCCCAGAATCGTAATGGCTGTGGAATATTTTATTGACAAATGTGCTTTGGCGAATGAAGTCCACTTCCATTCTAGTAGGTTTCATAATAATCGAAATGGCCACTTCTGGGCAGGGGGAAATTCCACGCCTTACCCCTAAGCGTGAAATTCATCGTGTTTGCAATGTGGTCTGGTGCATAACCGGGGCTCAATGGATGATTGGCTCTTTCCTCTGGAGACGCCAGGGGAATAGTTGCGGGTCTTAGTGGTAACAGTAGAGATGAATGCTAAAAACGTTGATGGGTACTCCAGGGAACTGTTTCTAGCAGGATGTAGCTACAACTCGCAGTACCATTTAAACTATGAAATTCCCACGAGTGGCTCTTAACGAATGCTATCATGAAATTCGGGAGTTTAACTGCTCGTTTCTTCCCCAACTTACCCAGCCAGCCCTTTATTGCCCATGACAGTGACCAAGGGGTTGACTATGCACAAACGGGCCAACAAGCCTTCAAAACCTAAGAAGTGATATTTAAAGGGGATCTAAAGGAAGTACAGAAAAGAATTTACGTCCTGTTAGGGACAAATCAGCTCAAGGGGCAGAACTTTTCTAGGGCTAGAAGGGAACTATTCGAGTGGCATACTTTTGTACAACTGTTTGAAATTTAACTTGTAAGTCAGCGTCCATATTATCATGTAACTTATAAAATAGACACCGGAAGGGTTAATAAAGGGTTAATGGAAGAGTTGATGGATGCCTTTCCAACTATGCAGCTAATGACCAGTTCCGTAGAAATGCAGTTCTTGCCGTGTTCTGTGGACGGAAGCCCTGACATGACAGAGATTTTCAACGAATTTTTCATGTATTACACGATAACATTCGTTAGGCCAGGCCGGCGTTTTTAGGGATATAGGTAGGCAAAAAGCGATAAAGTAGACTTGAACAATGCATTGGTTTAAGGTTTTTGCAGTAAGATAGTCGAGTCCTGAAAAAGTTGCTCTTTGAACAGAAATGGTCATGAATATAGAATAATTAAGTAGTCCTCCTCGATTTCTTCCAAAACATCGCGTAACGCTAACTAGCTTTCGCTCTTTTTCGACCTTTTATTTGCACAAATCCCTTCTAAATGAAAGGAAACTATGGTACTTGGAATGACTTTCCCGTAAAGAAGTATCACTTTTCCCAAGAATTGGCTGATTATTTGATTCAGATCAAACTCTACGTAGATAGTGACCAGTTCCCAGTCCCATTAGACAGTTGAGTGGACTTGAGTATGCAGATTTTCATACATCATTGCCCACTCAGGTTGAGAGAAGCGTATTCACCGAATTCCGTTCAATATCAATTATATGTTAAGAAGTCATACAACGAATTTGGATGCATAGTGTATGAAAACTACTGTACGTACAACGTACCAAGTCAAATCGAGCCATTTCATGCCCCAGCCACAGTGACAGATCAATTTTTACGCTCAGTTACTCAGGGCAGAAATTTTGTGCAAGTATGAATGCTGCGCTCACTCTCTTTTACTGAGACTTCAAAACCCACGGGAAGACAGGACTTTCACGTTAATTTGGCTGCAAGCTACCAGGACGCGTCCACTAATGGCTGATAGTAGAGCATCTTTTACCGAGGGTTATTTGTAGAATTAACAGGCTTCCAAGTCTGCATTTTGAGCGGTCGACAACAGAACAACTATAACACGGTCAGACGTGAATGGATATCGACCTGATACAGCAGTTCCAAAAAAACCTACAAACGGTAGAGATAATTACGACATAGTGTGTCTGGCCCACCATCTCGTAATGCCTTACTGGCATTCCATCGTGAATTGTCCTGGAACTTCGAATTTGTGTTCTTCAGTAGAAAGCGGGGAATGGAGACGTCCAAATCCGGAACTAGGATCTGCGTCCTATCCTGCCCAATCTGGCCTAAGAAACCGATATCCAGCGAGCTATGCCTTAATGGGTTTTGCAGTGCAATTATTATATGCTTCTCGCACCTTAGGGAGAATTGAAGAGGGTAGGCGACGTCGGATTAAGTAATTTCCGTCCAAAACAAAAGTGAAGTCCACTTGCGCGGAGGCCTTCCTGTCAGGCAACAAAATCATCGCTGCTTCTGTTCACGCGCAAATAGACCCTTTTAGCCTTCAATTTTCACGAGGTCCTTTGTGTTTTCGCGAAAGAAAATGTGTTTTTCATCGAATTTTATAGCACTGCTACTTTTGTTTTGACTGAAAACTCCTGCAATGTAGGAAGACAAGATTACGGCGCGACTACATTCGGCTGTCAATACAGTCCCAAAAAGTTAGAGGAATCGTATGTGTGCGTGGGAATACGCCCTGTCTCACCTACTCAGTCACTCCATCACAGCGGATAACATGATTGTTACAATAGCAGCTGTATGCCACAGATGTGGCCCTGGTAACCTGAGACAGCGAGACAGTGGAAGGCAATGGATTCGACCTTCAAGACAAACGACACTGATATGATCACTTCTGGCCCATATAGCTATGTTCACCACTCCAATTCCCCAGGTAGAGATCGAGAAAGTCCACATCGATAGCAGTTAGGTCCGTGCGGGGCGCGATACGTGCTCACCCCATGCCGTAGAACAAGAACTATTTGACTCAGGGCTTTGTATACCCTCAAGTGACGACGAAACCCACCCTACGATCCAGTCCGGTGAGTGGCTGTGTTATCTGTGTGGATGGTGCCATGTGCCGTCGGGAAAAAATGCGGGTTGGGGGCTATTGTGCAGGCCATTTGAATGCTGTTCGATGCACCGGGGTAACTGTCTTCTTCCCGGCCTTTTCAATCTTGAATGGAGTACGATGACAAACGACCCCAAGTGATCATGCTAGTCCTCCATGAAGCTTTGCATTTACAAGGAAAACTAGCATGCCAAATTTTTGAGGAATTCAGTGGAATGAACACCGCTTCAAAGCAGTAGGCTCCGTCAATCCTGTTAAATTCCAGTCCCTGTAAAAAATTTCTCTAGAGCTGCACACATACATACTGAAGTATGCCTTAACTAACGGAGGATCTCTAATTAATCGACCAAGGTCCTGAATTTATAATTAAAGACCCTTAGTTAAATTCAAAGCAAGGGAAATATAGGGGGCAGTATTATGTTGGCTAAAAACGAAATTTGTTAAGAAAAGCAGAACTGAAGAGAAAGCATATATTCATGTAAAATGAGCAAACTCAACTTTAGGATTATATTTACCCACTCCATGTTAACGCCTGATCAAAATAATGCCATAAGTAGAGCAACAATAGAGGAATATTTAGTATGTACAGGGCACACTCAGATGTCCGACAGATAGCGTTGATTTCCACTCAGACGGGTCGACTTTTCCTCCTAAACAGTTAATTGGAAACATATTCTTCATGAGTGGAAAACCGTTTCCGGAAGTAATAAGACGAATGCGATAGTTTTAGGTGACCTAAAACGATTATGTACATTTTTGTCATCACGTTTTGAGTTACACGCATACAATGTATGAATGGGGCCCTTGAAAGCAGTTCTGAGTTCGCTAGTGTGCTGATCAATGGTCGACTAAGGCTAATTTGCTTTTGCGTCATTTAACCTGGAAATGTTTCTTCGGTAGGAAGTTGAAACAGAGTCTAACCGATGAGATCATAGTAGCTAGGTCTGGGTTCAATTGGAATAGTAAAGTAGCACAAATGACGCGAATTCGGTAGGAAAACTGCATTAATTTCAGCAATACACTGCCCATAAATTGTACGGAGATTAGAACGAGCTTTTTATTGAAACCGCTAAACGCCTACATCAACAAGTCTAAGAAGACTATATCTTTCTAGCTTCCAAGCAATCTCCTTTTTTCCCATATTCGGGTCTACGGAATGCGATATTTTAAGACCGTAAAGAAGCATACCGATGTACGGCATGTGCATGCGCGTGAAGTATAAGCGGAAAATCGTTCTAAAATGTCACATATTTCACTTTTCCCTGCCCACTAATCGAATGGACTGAAAGCTAGGATGCCAAGACTTGGGCCGGTCTTTTCCGACTGTGTACTAGCCTATGCGAGAAAACAGAAAGGCCTATATTCCAAATAAGTATGGCCCCTTTCGCTCTCTAATGGTACATCTCACTGTCCGTTTTTCATTAGTAATTGGCCTGTCCTCGCCCTTCTCTTGCAACCTCAAGCAACCAGTTTTCCATCAGTTGGTTAGCTCACAGACTAAGGTTTCTGTCAAGAAGTCATCTTTTGTAAAAAAAAGCCATCCTTTTTTCACCCGGTTTTAACTTGGCCGTCTCATATCGCCTCTGCTTGAGGACACCAGAGAGGTTTTGAGCGAGAAACATTATTTGAGGTTAAACATGGCCTCCTCTAGCTAAAAGTAACTTTTATGAGCAAAAAATCCTCTGCAGACAGGATGTGTACGTACTTTTACGTCGTCAATTTACGACCTTTCCGCTCCCTGCTTCCCAGCCACGCACGCAATTAAGGAGCTCAATAAATAAATGGCCTTTAGCGGTGCCCAGTTGACAAGGGCAATTTTTGCTAAAACTTGTGCAATTTTCCAATAGGCTGGACAGTTGATTTTGGCAAATTTGTTTAAATTAATGACAGTGTTCTGCCCTCCCTCCTATCATGACTGCCTAACCAGCAGCCAGCATAGAAAACTGAACACCGACGTATTCGTAGCGCGATTGAGCGCTACGCCACACGACCTTCATTATGGAAGTATGAAGTTGTTTGAATCTGAATAACCCAGTTAAAACGTCCTTCATTTGATTCAAAATATGTCGGCGCACCTAGTTAACATGCGAGTTTTAATTTGTACAAGGAGCACCCCATTAAAAAGCGCTTAACTTAGTGGAAGGGGTTTCTCAGGATACGACTTGACCACAGAGCACTAATCGGCACTGGTTCTAGTTTTATTCAGTCACCCATAAACCTAGCCACGGTCTAGAACCAGAAACACGAAGCTACGTAGAGGGGCAGCGCAGATGGTCAGCAGACGAGGTCTATCAGAACTCCATTTTTCACCAGTGCCTCGCCAACTGGCATTCTCTGCGCCAGAGTACCGAGTTGTGCTTTCTGCCGTACGAGTGTTTCATTTATCTCCCTAAATCCCATTTTTATTATCTCGAGCTGTGCAACTGTTCACCACAAAAAACCGCGAATCAGTTTGAAGTAGTCGCTCCTCCCGATAACTTTGTTTGAATTTTGCATCCGCTCCTCTAGAGGCAGCAATTTTGTGATTAATTTATTTCGCTGAAACACGATGATAATTAGCCTAGCTATGCTGAGCGATTCAGGCTTCAGGCTTCCACTTTCGTCTTAGACTTCTGTGTACTCGAGCAAATGCTAATTTGTTGTTATCGCAGCCTGTCCGACATGTCAGAAAGCTGTACTTACGGAAAGCTCTAAGCATAACATGGACACTTCGTCAAGTCCGCTAAACGTAACTATCCGTGTGAGATAGGCAAAGATTATTCGACACTGGTTATATAATAGAGAGCTGACGGTGGCAGCAAGTCTTAAGTCGTAAAAAGCAAACGGTCTTGGTCCTCAACTGCTTAGCAGATAAGAGTACCGATTGCTAGGGTAAGCAGACCCTTCCTCTTGAGACGCGTACTCTTGAACTGGGCTGGCCTGGTAATTGCCGAGTTCAGGATTCTCACTGAAGACGTTTCTCTGTAAATAAGGGGAGTTCCTTAGAAAAAAAAGTCGACTTTGGGCTGTTGCGTTTTCAGGGATGATTGTAAAGCCTAAATTTCGGAGAAATGCTTTTACCTCAAAGTAAATCTACGCATAGGTTTACCCAGGACTAAGTACTTTATCCCAGGCAATGTCTACTTTACTAACATGTACAGTGTCAAGCACGCCTTACGTTGGAATTTGACTGCCTCGATTTCATCGCATAGCATATGGGTTGACTCCCAGTCATCAACCTGACGGGTAGTGGGCTATACTGACCGAGAAGGCGAAATAAACTCAAAATAACTGCTCACGTTTCTCCCTATTTCCGGCACTCAAAGATAACATTACGACCGACCTTGAGAATCTACCTAGAGTCTGCAACCGCTAGATCCCAGCACTTCGCATCTGATTCTGTTTAGGACCCTTCTGTCAGTGTTGGAAAGTACTGCTAAATGGTTGGTCACGACACCGCAGCCAAATGTTCTAATCTCCGCCATTCCTCACGAGCTGTTTTCTGTCAAAAGAAAGGCAGACAGAGGTGACTTGCTTGAACGCACCTTCAGCTGCTGAATGCACCGGCAGAAAGGCGCATACTGGCAGCTTGAGTTGTTCAGTTGCCACTGTAGACAGAACTCCCAGAGGTGTTTCCTGGTAGGGCAAATTCTTCTGTTTCAAGGCCTGACAGAGGGAACTCTCGGGGAAGGTGCGCACTCTCTGCGCGGCATGCTCCTCAGAGTCCGCGATGGAACAAATCTCCTGAAGGTGTTGTCTGGCTAGGAAATCCTAAAGTAAAACACAGCAAATAAGCATCAATGCCCGCGTCAGGGATCAGGAGCACAACAAAAGGACACATTTCTGCCAAGAAAAGTTCACACACTGAAACTGGTCGTCACAAATTGTACGTCCGCCTTAATGGAAATCAGGCTACTCTTGCAGGTCGCGATCAAATAAAAATTTTTGTAATGCTCCTGAGTGCGTACGGACAGCGCGTCTCATGGAAGTGGACGGCTAGCTGAAGAAACAGGAGACAGTCAAGAGGAAGCAGATCTGAGGGCAAAAGCGAAATGACCTGCTTTTTCAGCCCTTAAAGTGTGGGGTAAGAGCTTCACCATGAGGCATTCGGTGGACAGCTTGTCGCACTATTTTCACTGTGCGCAGTGAACTGCGAAAAGAGCTTAGAAAATGATTTTACTATTCCCCCCCACATTGCACGTCTTGTAAAATCTATAATACGTACAGCTTAATTCCCCTTGAACATTGAGGATATGAAGAAAGTTGTAAAATTTCACTTTTTCAAATGAAGACTCCTGTGTCCGCAATCACTCCTTAAATAGTCTCCTCGACGAATTCTTCGATAGGTCATGTGGAAATCGGCATCCATTGGGTAGGCCTTCCCTATAGTCAATTATAATTGATTCGACTGACAGTAATAACTGATTCGCACCAACTGACGTGTCATCGCGTCTGGGGTGTCTCTCAGCATTGTTATACCTGAAGGAGTATTCGACAGTCTTCCAGCTAGAACGGAATTCTTCAACCAGTCGAATATGATTGAGACTGGCCCTCCCACGCGTTGATCCTGCGACTGATCGATCAGGGTAAATAAGTCATCCATGACTACTTCATTCTTCCAGGTATTGTCCTGTTACAGTATAGGCGGCCTGTCTAGATCATTACGGCAAGTGGCCCAGAAGTGGTAATTCCGATCTCGCTTGTCTTTGGCAGTATTGCATCAACAGTAGTTATTGTTTTCCCCATTCGCCTCCCCCACCCTCCCTCGAGGACTTCAGACTGAACCTCCTGAGATAGTAGGCATAGAAATGCTTCGTCCTTTAGCTGGGTCGGTAAAACGTCATTCCGGCGCGACCAGAAATAAACCACTTAGAGCCTAGCATAAAGTAGTAGTAGATTATTATGCGGTTCACTGTTAGACTCACATTCACAAAACTTCCCAGAATAATCGATTTCCCGGATATTTGCTGGATAAAGGCAGTCTTGAAATTTCATTTTAACGGACTTTTAAAAAGCTGTAAAGATTTTCTAATTATCGCCTAACACACTCGGAGTTTAACTGTGGCTTAATTTACATGTCTTCGGCTTTTAGGCCCAATTTACAACTTGACCTTAAGGGAAGAATTATAAGAACTGTCGCTTGCAAACATTAATTACAAACGTATGTTTTAGTTTGCGTTCATTAAACATATTCGGAGACATTTGTAGGGCATATTTCGATCTTCGGAAGACTAACCCTGCAAACATTAAGAATGCCGTCTTTAAAAGCTACAAACTGACATAAAATATTTTCAACTTCCATGGCCGAATGCACGGGAGAAATAATGAAGTTGGCACTAGGTAGTTCCGGATTCTTCATATTAAAATTTGATAAAGGAAGAAAATTACTGTAACCCTCGGACATACGGGTCACAAAATTTCTGGCCTTTAAAACTTTAACATCCTGACAACTTGACAGCGGATTTTCCACATGTCTCATCTCCAGCTAAGCAAACGTGACTCGCAATGCGGACATCAAAAAAACTAAACACTTGTTTTAACTCAAAGTATATAAAGGTACAGCTTGTCGGCGGGACATTAGAAAAAGGGTGATGTAAAAACCCCTACCTTGTAGTTACTGAAAAAGCATTTGAAAGCGAAATAATACCTTGTAGATATCGCTGTTACACATAAAGCGTGCAATTTCAGATATCCTACACGGCAGTTAGGAAAAACCCTGGAATACATGCTGATTTTCGGGAACCAAACGTTAGTCTGACATTAATTACACCTCCTAGTGAAACCTTCATGCCTCAATAGCATTCCTTTTTCTGGTGTAGTTCAGGTAGGTGGGGGGGGGACAGAGAAGTACGAAGGAAGACCTAACATGATTACATCACCGACATGACCACTCCTAGCTGTATGCCCTCAGCGAAGTGTACTTCACCTGGCATGCTCCACCTGCTGCTCAGTGGCGGATTGCCAACTCCACCTCCCCTACGCTGCTAGACGATTTCACAACCTAGCGAGAAAGCCACTGTTGCAACACCAGCGTCCTGACCACAAACTCACATTCACGCCCCGCCCGACATCGCGACAAATGGAGTCCCGCATTCACT
>CACRXP010002025.1:0-12394 GCA_902702965.1 Spirometra erinaceieuropaei
AACGTCACTCACGTAGGGCAAAGCACGGAAGATTTCAGGTTTTTGTTTTTGTTCACCGGCGGTCTTCGTGTGCCTTTGATACGGGCATTTGTTTATGAAGCTACGTGGGTACCCCCCCCCCTTTCTGGATGTCCAGGTGTCGAGACAGGAAGACGGGGCCCTCCAGACTGGTGTCTTCCGAAAGGCAACTGATACGGCGAAAATCCTCCATTACAGCAGTAGCCACCCCTTGTCACATAAACGCAGCTGCGTGCGGACGCTCTTCCTACGCATCAACACACACTGCAGCACAGAGGCTGAAAAGCTGCGAGAGCGTAAATCCCTATTGCGTCTCTTTCCCTCCAATGGGTACCCACGTAGCTTCATAAACAAATGCCTGTATCAAAGGCACACGAAGACCGCCGGTGAACAAAAACAAAAACCTGAAATCTTCCGTGCTTTGCCCTACGTGAGTGACGTTTCCGAAGCCACTGAACGCATGCTCAGACCACTCAACGTCGGCCTTGGACACCGACCGGAGGTCACTATCCGCCGCTTGCTCATGCAGCCTAAGGGGCGGCTACCACCTGAGGACACGTCAGGAATTGTTTACCGCGTCAACTGTCTAGACTGTCCGGCCAACTATTGTGGCATGACCGACAAACGATTAAGATCGCGCATGCATGAGCATTCTCTAGCTGTAAAGCGAAAAGATGTGCGATCACATGTTGCTATGCATAGCCTGGAAAATAACCATCATTTCGGCTTCGACAAGGCAGAAGTAATCGGCCGGGCTGAAAGCAAAATGGCGAGGGAGATAATCGAAGCCTGGCAATCCAACGCCAACTCGATCAACCGTAGGATCGACCTACCGGCGCCATACGAGGCCGTCAGACACCACTTGGGCAGGAAAGGAGGGCCAATAGGGAGAGAGAACAATAGACCTATCAGTAGTGAGTAAGAAAGACCTATTTAAACCTTGTATTCCCACTTTTAATCTATCTCCGATGATGCGCTCAAGTATGAGTGTGAAACGTCAGATGAATAAATCATCCTCCCCAGAGATCTCTTTACCTTCTTCTATATATATATATATGCTGCAAAACGGGCATCCCAAGACATTTAATTGAGGAAATCGTTGACGCGCATTGGCGCAGACTTCGGCCAACCATAGAATCACTTGTTTGACACTGTTAAATAGTTCACTGTTTTTGTACATTGCCCAAAAATCTGACGACGAGCTGGGGAACCAGACTCGAAAATTTACTCATTAAAGTTTATTCCCTTCCCAAAGAATCTTACTCATTTTCAATATATATATATATATATATCAATCAGGAATGGGCGCACACCGATCTATTGGCTTCACAAAGCAAACAAGCTCCGTATGTGTGGCAAAGGTCACGAACAGGCAACCAATTACCAGGCCGAAGTCGGCCAAGTCATAATAGCAGCGAGGAGGGACGACAGAGAATGCGGGTAGATTGATACAGCACTGTTTCGGGCTTATTCTGCCTTCATTCAGCCAATCATAACCCTGACCACCAGCAGCTGGGACCAGAAACACAAACATGCGCACAGACGCACCTGGCGCAGTCGGTCCACCACTGAGGCCTACCAGATGGGTCATAAGCACTTCATCGAACCGAAGTTCATCAGTGCCTCGCCACCTGTCATTCTCTGTCGCTGCAGATCGTCCCTCCTCGCTGCTATTATGACTTGGCCGACTTCGGCCTGGTAATTGGTTGCCTGTTCGTGACCTTTGCCACACATACGGAGCTTGTTTGCTTTGTGAAGCCAATAGATCGGTGTGCGCCCATTCCTGATTGATAAATACCCGATCTGCAGCGACAGAGAATGACAGGTGGCGAGGCACTGATGAACTTCGGTTCGATGAAGTGCTTATGACCCATCTGGTAGGCCTCAGTGGTGGACCGACTGCGCCAGGTGCGTCTGTGCGCATGTTTGTGTTTCTGGTCCCAGCTGCTGGTGGTCAGGGTTATGATTGGCTGAATGAAGGCAGAATAAGCCCGAAACAGTGCTGTATCAATCTACCCGCATTCTCTGTCGTCCCTCCTCGCTGCTATATATATATATGTATATATATATATATTTGCGTGCGTTTGCGTTCACAATGATATTTAAGTATTTTTTACAGGGTTTCGCACATTACGTGTGGAATTATGTTTACCTCATCCACTTAAGCATATATTTTATGTCAAGTAGTTTGAGAATTGCCAACTATGTTTGAACGTTTTAATTTGAATTACTGTTGACCATACCTTAGTTTCTCTTAAAGGAACACTGTGATCTGCACCTGAATATGAATTACGCAGGTAAGATACGAAACAGCCATTGTTTTTAACTATACATTGTTGCGCTTTGAACAAATGTTTCCGGTAGAAATCATCGACTTGGTGAATTGTGTGTGGTGTCGCCGGACGTCTTAGCATTAGAAATCACGTATCCGAACCGTAGTTTTTAGTAGAATATTAAAAGTAATATGTTGGACATTTTAAAAGCATAATATTCTATGAAAGTACACGCTTCTTACCTTGCTTTTTTAGTCTTTGTGTGGTGTGCAGTCGCAGACGTTACATGATATATTTAGAACACATATAAAATGTGTGCAGGTAAATTTTAGGAAAGACATTTGGATGCATTTTGGAAAATTTTTGACTAAGAAATATGTTCGCGTGGGTATTACATAGTTCAAGTTACTGATTAATTCACTGTCGTGAGGGAAAAAACTTTTTAACTTTATGACTGGATTCTGGACTACAGCGATTTTCATAAAGAGGTTGCAAAGGTCATGTTGTCGCTCGTGTGTGATGGGAATTATAAATAGCTAATGTCAGCGGCAGGGTGGATTTTAGAAATAAATTGTGACCACTCAACTTGCGGTTAAGCATTTTCTCTTGTATTAAAATGTTAATGAAAACCAAAAAAACTTGAACGTCGGAAGACGAGAACGGATCCACAATGTTTGGCTCGGAACAATAATTCATGCTTATGGGCTCCCGGAAACGTACTTCAGTTAAATCTTATTTTTATCGTCAAATGCAGCGGAGATAATGTTTACTTCTATTCTAATGTACTCTTTCCTTTTTTACGTCACGGTAATATCAGAAAATATTTTTTTCCATCCAAGTTGCATATATTATATTACTTTGAATGTATGTTTCGTGTTTTGAAGTAAGCATAATAAAGACATTTTTAAGTGTTACCCAAGATTTCGAGTAAGCCGCTGTCAGTCGTGAACAGTCTGATGATATCTGATAGTGCTGCTTTCATGTTGAAGCCAAAAATTCATGTGATTAACTGCGGGCCGGGATGTCAAAACTGGCAAAGAAGTAAACTCCACCGATCTGTTCCTATGAATTGTGGAATTATTGTTATAACAAAACGCTTTCTACATTTGAAAAATATGGATTGTTGCACTCGGGTATATAAGACAACCCATAGTAACAGGCAGGGTTTGCCAAAGTGTCAAACTTAAAACTAGCTTTTTAACCTGTTCCGATCGCATATTTAACACAAATAAACATTTCTAATCTAATTTTCAACTATTAATTAGTTTGCCAGAAACTGCAAGGTGCTAATTTAAAGCACAAAGTTAAATCGGAAAACAAAATATGCATAAGAGAGGAACTAGCAAAAAAATGTTTTGCAGTAAACTGCATATATCGAATCAGGTGTTTTGTCTAGTATTGGAGCTGTTGATTACTTCAAAGAGACCAGACCTCCCAGGACAATATAATCTCGCTGTGTACTCATATGGTGTTCGACGTTCAAATGTAGTATGTCATTACTGCTCGCAATATTGAATTTGTTGGCGTATAAATGTGGAGTTAAACTGATATCTTTATAGTAGCGATCGCTGTTTAATATTTCATGTAATATGACGGAATGTGAAACTTTTCCACATTTTGATGTCACGATTGCATATGCACGATTAACTTCACCAACATAGCTTTTCATTTTCCTAGCATACTTCGAACCTGCAATAAATGTGAATTCGTTATCACGGCCCAAGGCAGGGTCTACAGGATAAGAACTCATACTGAGTGCTGAAGGTTTTTCTACTTCGGTTTCATCATTCAACGTACGTGCACTTTATTGGGTTTAAAACGCCGTCATTCCAAAAAGACACTTATGCCAATGTGGTCTCCGGGAACTCGCTTTTGTATTACCTTTTGTCACAAAGAACCTTTTTCGAGTGTAGTAACAACTTTTTGGATTTTGAGGTTTACATTTGCCTGTCACAGAACATTAGATTGATGTTTCTTACCCATCCGTAAAGACTGTACGTTGTTTTAGATAGCGTTCCAATCGATAACAGAAAGCGTTGTATTGATAGATTTTAGTTTATTTGCTGCCGCCAGCCCCTGGCCGGAAGGACCATCAGTTATAATACCGGCTTTATAGTCGATGCATATAAAGCTAAACGCTCTACTATCGAGACAACTGTCTGCATCTTTGCATTTCTTATTAAGAATATTTCATGCTGTAAGGGAACTAAGTTCACCAATTTAACTTGACCACGGAATGGGACGCTTGTCATTCCAATTTACATGAGTGACCAGCAATCGATAATCGAGGCGATAGGAGCAAAATAGGGAAGATTCCAAAAGGCTTTTGTGTTTATTTATTCGCGATCACATGCAAAAGCCATTACCAAGTGACCGGTATCTTATCCTCTAGTCAGAGTAAGTCGTTTAATGCCCCAACCATGAGGCAGAATTAGGCAGGCGAGATACAATCTGGAAACCGCAGTTTATTGTTCGAATTTTTTGTTTCGAAAGATAAACTCTTCATATTAAATATACAAGTACATCCCGAAAACAATACCAATATTGGAACTAAACAAGACAGCTAATTTTTGGACATGAGCGTCTTTTGCAAAAAGAAATAACTTTTAAATGCACTCATCATCGCATTACCTGTTGACGACGCTCTTCAGATGTGATTTGGTATTTGATTATTATTTTTTCCCAGCGGCTAAGAAATTCGAAGGATGCGTTGTACCTTATAGTTATATGAGATGGCAGCAACGACAACACTTCAGATATAAACTACATGAAACACCTTTCCTGCCATCTGCTACACGCTTTTAGTATCACGTTAATGGATTCTTTATCGTGTCTCAATCGGCTTATGCAAATTAGTTGATGATATATTAATCTGGTTCGCTGCAGTCCGTTCAACTTATGTGTCAGCGTCTCAAAATCTTGCTTTTTTACCCATTCTGAAAGTTCTTCACTGAACGGGATGGAGCGTAGATAAGAATGTTTAAGTGAGGAAAATTGCAAACCTAGGCCCTACCTTTGCAATAACCGAGGAATATCATTTTTATACTATTGGTACTAAACAAAATCACCTATCCTTTTTGTTTCTTCATCTTAATTTTCCATCGTGGTGCGTAGATGACGTTTTGGCCGCTTTTAGACCCTTTTTAAGCTAGTTCGGTACATATTGGGGAATACAGATAGAAGAATTACATTTAGTGTTATATTCACATTGTCTTATCGAATGCGCAAAATGTATAGTGATAATAATACGTAAAATACCATTCAACTAAACTGTAATTAAAACACCATTGCGTGCTTTGTGGGAAAATTAGGGCAATGGAAGATCTGCTCTGTTACTTCTTTTTTGATGCGACTATTTGTCCAGTATTTAGGTTATTGTACTTGATATCGACCCCATAATCGTCTTTGTTCAGCAGTATTTCAAAGCATGTCAAAATGAAAAAAACTTTATGTCGATATTGGTTTCGTCTACCTCCGCTTTTTCGACGGCTATTTAATTGGAATGAGTCATCTGACATATCCTATTTAGATCAGTGACGCCCCTTACGTTCTAGCTGACAGTATTTAAAGCGCAGTTGCATAAAGTGATAAAGATAAAAAGCGTCATTCTCCAACCGTGGACACTCGTTGTGCATATTGACTAGATTATTGACTATGCTACGTTACTACTAGACTGCCTGCCTAAAAGGGGCTTCTAATAGCATGGCAAGCAGACGAGCAAAAGATGTTCAAAAATATGCTATTCGAATAACAGATACATGAATTATTAAAGTGAAACGAGGTTAGGACGAAGCGATATCGTACCAGTTGTAACTAGGGAAGGTCGAGTCAACGGAGATAAGGAGTCCACGATTCTTATATCAATAGTTTGTAATTAGCAGAGCGTAGTGTTTTTTAAAGCATCAAAACTATGTCGTCGGTTAAACTGCTTCGGTCGGTTTTGAGTTCATTCCAAAAAGCGGCGTTCATGAGTCAAATTGTTGCTTAGTTACATTGAAAATAGCATTATTAGCTGTGGCTTGCAGGTTCAAAATTGATTTCCGCAACTGAACTAACCGTTAAAATGAAGGAATACATGCGAAGGTATAGTACAAGAGTTAAAACATGGACCGTACGGACAATAATAGTTTTCGTCTTTATTTATGTTTGACCGCGATGTCGCAGTTCGTTTACAATAAGTCGATAGCAAGTGAACGTACATTCCGCATAACTTCGTAGCGGGGATTTTGTGTGCTAAATTCCGTCTTAAAACGGTTGAGACAATATGTACGGTTTTTGTACTTACTTGGGGGTTTTTGGCAGTCGGTTGGCAATTGGTTATGGTATTTTACAAGCAGAACACACAATTTTCGCGATCGTAAGGGTAAATGAAAGGTTTCAATGCATCTGAACGATGACAAGCGCAAGATCCGTCCTAGTAAAACCTCCCCTCAGCAAAATTGTTTCATGTCTGCTTTACGCATTTTCATCAGGCGTCCGCTTTGTCCAGAAAATCGTTGTTGTGCTCCTTGCTGTCTTTCCCCCAACACTTGACAAAAACGGAACTTAATGATAACCCAACCACATTTCCTCCATATAGGAAGCCCGATACCTAGCAAATAATATCATATTGCTGTTTGTATATCAGACGCCCCGTGGTGCAGTAAACTTGTGAGAAACAAACAAAGACTTGTTGGAGAGACATACATTTCACATGCAAACAAACTTTTTGTCGTAAAAGTCAAGACGTATGCGATGAACTTGGCATAAACACAAAATACAATATTCTTGAGTTACTTAGAAGACAGTCTCAGGTGTTCATTTCCATATCTAATGCAAAATGCAGAACCATATCAAATAAACTCGTGGACAAACCGTACGTACTGGAGCTCGACCTAGACCATAGTGTGGCTCTGACATCAGTCGTACTCCTTTTGTGTTTCACGATGACAGACTTATTGAAAACCATAAGTCTTCGGTTTCCATGCGTGGCTATACAGGGAGAAGTTACAAAAAATAAACCCACTGCTGCAAGAGAGTACATCCGCAACCGCTTATTAGCCAAACGCGCATTGCTGTTTTGGTTGGTTCTAAGGGATATACTTTTATTAGATGATGATCCTTTATTGGTTCTATATTAAAAACGGGATTTTGTGGATGTCACCGAGTCATTGAATTATTTCAAACGGACGATTATTAAAGCTTTTATGCTAGGCATCATTCTACAACCAGAAATTCCCAAGTTGACTTTCAACTTAATAATCAAAGTAAAAGTCTAACCCTACAAGGTAAATAGTCCTCACTTATATGGTGCACTAACTACGTCCAGATATAGCCAATAGTGCTTCCAATTGAACCACTCACCATAAGTTTTAGTCCAGTCCGGCTGGTGCAGTATCTTCATTGCCTTTTGCAGGTTTGCTCTGTTTATGCTCTTTTTGTTGTTTCTTGAAACTGCATTCCAATTTAAGAAGTGTCCTGATAATTTTGCGAGCGTCAGTGTTGTTTCGTCTTCTTAAAATAATATTTTTAGAATAAAGAGTTACTATGATTAAACTCACACATTTTGGACTAATTCTCATCCCATATTTGAACGAAAACGGGCGCTCATGTTCATTGACAGACCTTTTATTTTGAACAGCAATTAGTCGGCGAGTCTACTTGGTCACGTGATATCCTCTCTAGAAGCAGTGCCTTTGGATAAATGCATGTATATTCTCCCTTTTTTTAAAAAAATATTGTTAAGAAATTTGCATTATTGTCCTTCTCACAGACGCCAGTATGCTCTTTATAGCCCGCAACTCTCGGCCAATATAATTAAGGTCGGGATTAATATTAAACGGGCATATATAGAATATGCTTTGATTGGTTCCAACCACATGCTTTAAATGAGACTGCAGTTTTTTCGACGGTAGCAAGTATGTGTTCATATCTTTAAAAGACGGATAAAAATGTTCCTTACTGTTTGATCCGACTTGCTTAAAAAATCCAAGAACGGAAATGAAAGCAAAGCTGTTGATGGATATTGAAATTCAGCAATGAGAACAAATTGGCTAAGGACTGTGAAAACCTCACGAAACTTTGCTGATGAAAACTTCGCCAGGTATTCTCTGCTATTGGTCAACAAACTAAAGACGGCGTGTGGAGATATTCGGGAGCCTTTCAAAGTAAATGCTACAATTACTCAGTTCACAAAATGCATACAAATGAACCCTGAAGAATACCCATAACATGATTAAATTAATTAATTCTGATGGTCTAAGAATTTGTTCAACCGTATATTTCAAGTCGGTTGAGAGGTGCGAGTAGGAGAGCCTTGCACACCATCAAATGTCACTCTTAATTAGACCCAAATTTTTACCAGACACTATTACGTACGTGCGGTATAAATTCCAGGGAAGAGCTCTGCTCATCAATTCTGCGATTTTTCTGCAGTACTCAGGTATATGTAAACGGTTCCAAATTAAGTCGAGACCCGTTTTTCTGAAGCGTATTAATAGCCTCTAATAACATGGGATTTTGTTACCTGTCCACTAACTGCATGCTTTTTGAAACAAATAGCCAGTGACTCGGACTGGAGTTTGGGCTAAAGGCTCTTCTTCAGTACCTGGAGTTTTTATTAAATCATTTGAAGGAGAATGATAAACTAATGCACCCTTGTCTTTGTGAGAGAATTACCTCATCTTCTTATGCTGAAAAGCGAGAAACGGCAGTATTGTAGCCCTGCTGACCGACTCGTTAATTTTTTTGATCAAATTATGGTTGTCACTTTAATTTGTTTTCGAATTTTAGGTGCTTTCGGCATATAGGCCACAAATATATGAAGCTTGTTCCATGATAACACGCACTACTCCGTCTTTCAAATGGATGACTGTGCGCATGGATCTATCGGATAGCGGCAAGCAGTTAACGGGATCGTATTGCCTGGAAATTTTATACTTATTGCATATTTTTGTAAAATACAAAGATGAATTCCACTGACGCTATGCGAGTATAGTTAAGTGTCTGTCATTTGTGATCACTTAAAAACGTATGCGTTTTTGTACCCGACGGTGTTAGGGAATATGTCTTCCTACAATATACTGGAAAGACGCATTTCTACACTGTTCTTCATGTGCTACCAAAACAAGGTTTCTTGAAATCATGCTGAGAGTAACGATTATTTTCACAGCTTTAGTTCTCTACTGGTTTGAATAACACCTTCAGGACTTATTCCTACGTATTTAAGACTAAGAAGAAGACGTATTTAAACGCAGAACTTTTAATGAACTGGGTAAATTAGATGGCCTTGCACATAATTCGCTGGTGAAACGTTTTCGCTGTTGGAACGCTCATTTTCTACTTGTTGGACTTATATTTTTTACAATTGAAGGCTAAATAAGAGATTATATTTCGTCCACGTGCATCGAGAGGAGCATTGTTGTCATAGCAATTTCTCGTTTTCCCGCAAATTACTGTGTGAACTTAGAGTAGCATACTGCGGAGCCGGTTGGATCCCGAAATTTGATTTCATGTTTGCGCTGAGAATGATAGCGTGATACTAACCCTAGTAGCCACGTTAACTAAACTGACGACTTGGTCGAAAACTAAAATTATGAAGATATGTATTGCCCACATTCTGTCGTTTAAAGATGCAAGCACTCGAAATCTAGTTCGTTAGTAGGTCATCCGGTGTTCGTATGTTGTTTATAATGCATAATCTTTTTAGTGGGCTTTACGTCGTAAGAGCTGATTTATTAGAACATGAAATTTCCCAGTCAAATCTAAAACGTGCCACAGAATTGTGTGATCGTTGCAGATGGCAGTGATCACCGCTGTCTCATGGGGGATTTTCGTGTGGATTAGGGTATAGTTGGGGATTTGTATTTTATCTGCCACATTTACCCCGTCTTTTAACATGTTCTACTAGATAGACGAATACGAAACGACTCACTATTGGCGTGGAAACTGTGAGCATAAAATCACCGACAAAGACAAGACAGACTGGAGGGGCCATTGCTGGCTTATTAGCCGTCGTCATCCAGTCATACCTGCCAATCGTTAAGTAGCATAAGTTGAGTTTCATAAATAATTTTACCAATTATCAAAATGAGGAACTTGCCAAGTACCCATATTAACTTGTTATCGAGGTTTCGTCAAGTTAGATTATATAGCGTGACAATCTATGTGTATATGCACAAAAGGTAGATGTCCTGATCTAGTTCTATAGCGCCCTGCCTAATAATGGGTACAGAACACGAATGCACGGTTCATTCGTGTCATAAGCTGGGTGAGAACGTGAGCGTCCGTAGATCCGAAAACCGTAGACCAGCCGCAAAAATTCGAACCTCCGTCTTCTGCTAAATTATGAGACCAGACCACAGGCAATAACGAAGTCGGCATTATTTGTTGCGCTCGGGCTTTGTGCTGGTTCATTGTTTTGTTCCGGCGCTCGTCTTTCAAGGTAGATAGGGCAGTAAATCACTACTGACTTCTTATGATCCGGGACATAAGGATGCTGTTTGCAGCAAGAAGCCGTAAAACGGCGAATGGGTCTTTCTAATGTTCGGCTTCAAACGGTTTTGTGGGTCGCGTAGCCTTGAAGGGGTTTTCAGTCAGAATGAGTGCTCCAACTGCAGCCAGTGTCCAAAATGAAGTCCAATCCTAGTGCGTGGACCCAATGAAATCTGTCGTAAATTTGATGGGGTTAGTACGAGGATACAAGCTCGTTCAACGCCAACTTTGAACCTACAATATTATATCCTTTCGCTGAATGTTCAATCAATTTCTCGCGTCATTTGGCGGTATGCACGGGCTTGTCTAACGAGTGAACAGTTTGAGAGGAAAGTTTTGTCATGTAAGTTGAAAGCCGCCGCGAAATCCAGGAAATAGAAAACCGTATTCTTGTGTACAAATGATTTCGAATATTCACCAACCAATATGTGGTAGAGATGGATTCTAACGGAAAGGAGACTGTCCGACATTTTCGCGTTCCTGAGGAAGAGCGTGATAGTTGAAGGAAGATAGTCATTAGGGCATGCTGAACTGCAGCATTTAGGCTACGGTCTCTGGAATTGTAGCGGTCCATCTCATGCCATTTCTTGATGAAAGAACGCATGACGTCACCACTCTAGTCGTATTGAGCTGTAAAGGCTGGATATATGTTATCTCGGGCGTGTTGGTTGACGGTGACAGACCAACATGCCGCCGTTGTGTTTGCGCGTTCTGTGACTTTTATGAGGTGTTGAAGCATTCTGGCTGTTTTTTTCTGGTAAAGATCGCGCTTTTAGAGCAAAGTAGTTATGGTAAACTGCCTAAGACAGACAAGAGAACTCATGTTCCAAGATGACTACGGCCCGAGCTATGCTTGCTGCTCTTACCACCAAGTCGAAGTTTGTTACAGTCATTGAGAATCCAGGTGAGAAAGCTTCTTTCCAGAAGTCAAAAGTTGGCGTTGGTCGCTAACAAACAATACAGCTTGTTAGAGCCGAGAAAGGTGTTGGCATTTCAATGTGGATTTTGGATAAATAATGCACCAACGACACTACGATTGTTTGTTCAGCCTTGCCGATTGGCAAATCCAGCCCCTCTGGGACTGTTTGACGATACAAAACACATAAAAGGGTGGCAGTTTTCAAGATCGTTACAGAACTTATTCTCCACGGTCATCTGCTTGATGTAGCGAGGCATAAAATCAAGGATCGTTTTGGCATTTGCCTGTTGATAGTCATATGCTGGCTGTGCGAATTAAGACGCACTCCGTGTTACAATACATTGAACAACCTCAGACGTAGCTCGACTGTGACACTGTTTCTGTCTTAGCAGTCACACACGTCGTTGCTATGTTGGACTTGGGAAGTTGGACTTCTGACCAGGAAACTGTGTTTACAGCGGTCAGCAGAGGGACTGCACCTCTGTACTAATTGTGTACCTACGATTTAGAGAATTCGCACTTTTAAACAAAAAGACGGTCTTTTTCCTCCAGCGGGAAATGCCAGGTTGCCTAGTCGGCATTCACTCCGCTGCCGGAGGTAAGAAAGAATCGGTTCCTGTGGTTGTCTTAGCTTACGTTAAATGGCGTTTGCTTTGAATAATGAAAAGGGAAATAGCCAGCCAACTTATAAACATCGGGTACTTGAAATTCT
>CACRXP010002028.1:0-19291 GCA_902702965.1 Spirometra erinaceieuropaei
CGACGCGTGAATCTGCGGAAATGTAGGCCGGTTCAGTGCAAAGCCGCACAGGTCTCAATAAACAACAGCTTTTAGTGGGTGGACACGTTATGTTTACCTAGTGCATACAGGGCTGCTGGTAAGCTATAAAAGCTAGCGCACACTCTGGAGCTGCTTCGAGACGCAGGACAAGGAACATGTCTGTAAACTGTTCACTACTGCGGGTTCAGCGACGGTTTTCTCTTCAGCTCTTCGTCTTTTTCATCCCTCTGCTTAATGCGCTTTTGTCACAGGCAGCCACGAGGGAGACGACTTGGTCAGATAGCCTAGTACGGGAAACACTTCTGTCAGGAGAGGAAGAGGAGAATGCAATACCCGTGGAAGATGATCTTGAGGAGGAAGAAGTGGAGGAGCCAGGATCGGCATATAATCCACTCGCGCCAGCCAGCTTGTGGGGGCGAATTCGTGAGCATGTGAGAAGAGTTTTGCGAAGGCCTGGATGCAGAGGCGGATGCCGTCGAGAGGCTCTTGTCCCTATATGTGTTTTAAACTGTCCACTGCCCAAAACATGAACACGACTTTTTGAATGTAGTCCTCTTTCTATCGGCCAATTTTTGCTCTGGTCTTTGCAAATTATTGCACGTCTATGTCCGGCCAGTAGTCCTCTCGGAGTCGAAATGGTTATTTGTAGATCATTCAGACAAGACATTCTTAACCGGATAGCAATAAACTTGCTTGCATGTGTAGTTGTCACAGTTTTCAATTGACTTAGGAGCATCCGAGTGCAAATTTGACACATTTCCAACTAATGAACAAGGTCTGTTCACTGTTTAAGGAGGTCTGCAAATGGTGTGACGGAATTTAAAAGTAAGGATAAATGCATGCAGCGTCCGCCTTTCCATCGTCGCACATAAGCACTAGAAAGACGTGTTAATATACTGGATGCGGGTTTGATCAAGGACTCGATTTTTTCCGACGCTGTTATAAAATGTGCAAAGGAGCATTGTCATCCAGTCGGAGATTAGTTACCATGTAAAGAAGATGAACAAACGATCTCTGGAATAGCAGGTGTATTAGTCTGAGCTTTCGGTCTCGTACAGGAGGCCACCGTCAGAGACTGTGGGAGAGAGAGAGGACTGCTTTATTTTGAAAATAACATTCAAAACTTTCAGCAAAAACGGTTCTCCAGTACACATTGATTACCATACAGATTAACAGGTTTTGGACAGACAGGTTGACATGATTATATATGAAGAAAAAATGACTTTAAGGTGCAAGATCGAGTTTTAGTTTTTGTTTTTCAACATCTTTGCAGGTGAGATACCGGGCTAGAAATGGCAGTATGGAATTCCGATAGGCCGAAGTGCGGCAAGGGATGTGGCGGAAGCATCGACGCATCTGGCGTAAGGATTTCGCAGCCAATAACTCATTATAAAGGGGATGGACGGTGTCATTCAGAATTCGGTCAGCGAATTGCTCCACCGAGTTGAAGTGTCGCTGCACGATGATATCAACTAAAAGATGATAGGAAACACCAGCAGCAGAGGCGAGCATTCGAATGACACGTTTAAAAATAATTAGATCTTTTTTAAGTAAAGCTGGAAAAATAACTGGAGAACAATAAAGAATGAGTGGAAGAATACAGCCATCTATGAATCGCCAGATCAAGGACTGGGGTGTGTGATATGAACGTAGACGACGAATGTAATAAACACGTTTTTGAATTTTTGTTAAAAGGGTTTCCATATGAAGAGAGAAAGAGAGATTTGAGGATAAAGTAACACCTAGGTACCGGAAAGAAGATACCTCATTGGGAAGAATATCCAAAGGTTCAGGAATGGGAGAGGGTCGCAATCGAAAAACACACTGTACTGATTTCCGATTGTTGAGTAGGAGTCCATTATTCGAAGGCCATGCGGTGACGTGATCTAAGCCATCCTTTAAAGACTGTAGGTGAGTCAGGTTTTTGAGTGGGTTGCCTACGACCATGTCATCGGCATACTTAACATACAGGCAGTCGTTTGGCGATCTCAAATCATCAGTATGTAGGGAGAAAAGATGAAGGGATAAGATGGAACCTTGTAGAACTCCACAATCATTTGGAAGAATAGCAGATTTTCTCTTTCTCGACTGTACCGAAGTTGGGTCAAATGCAACGGCCTCTGAAATCTTGTTTACCAATCTTGTTTTGCAGTGCTTACGTGCGATGTTAGCGAAGCTGGCGTCAGCCGCATTTAACCCTGCTGAATATCCAGTTGTCTTCGCCAGTCTTAATCACAGTCAACAGACCTTTCTAATGACCCGAATAAGTTTCGGCCTCGCTCTCGTCTGCCTCCTTGTGTATGGGAGTCGGTTACTATGCCCAACTCTGTATCGCATCTTTGAGTCAATTTTCGTACACAGATTGAGAAAAAGTTGCAAACCAACTTGGAGAGATTTTGACTTCGAGGGGAACCACTATGCGAACAGAGGATGCAGTTTGCTGCTACATTCAATAATTTCTGAAACCTCAGCGTGGAGTGTCTATTCAATATCGTTAAATGTTTAGCGAAATTCTGAAATATGTTTTTTTATTAGAAAACCCACTCAAGTGATTTTACGGTATAGTTAATCGTTCAGCATAATTTCAAGACATTTCCTTCACGTCCGTATGCTGACTTTTGAATAAACTACTTTCGCGTCGTCTGAAGAAACCATATTTGGCAAAAAGTGATAATCGCGTCAAATATGTGACAATTGTCTTGGTTAACTGCTGATGCCATTTCATCAAAAACTCTCATCAGTGAAGTATCCAAGTCGAAAGTAAATGTCTGTTATGTTGGCATGAACTTGGTGTACGCATATACTGCGAATTAATTTCATCAAGTCAGCTTACAAACTCGAGTGAATAGTGGTGAGTTTTTAACAACTCAGGACTGTGAATAACAGTGGATTTTGTCCTTCAAATGGGCTTAATTTTACCACATAGCAGTTACCCAAGACATAATAACGCATGCAATGGCCAATAAGGCAGTTCAAGCAGAACATGGGGATAAAATGCTTGCACGTATTTGTGGTACGGAAAAGATGCAAACATGTTGAGTTGTGGCAGCATATGATGGGTGGTACGAAGGTGAATTAGTGTTAAATTAGTCAGACCCGATTTCGAATTGCATTATCGGCAGTACGATGCGTTGGCTCTCATGTGAATGGGCCAGGACTGTTTAAATTACTGTGAGCATACTCTAGGTCAGAGCGTTTTGATAAAAACAGCCTCTTTCTGTGCATTAAGGCTCACGAATGCTCTCTTTGCTGTCAATTTAATGAGCAGCAAACATTAGCTTAGTAAGGTTAATAGGGATCTTCTTGACCGAGAGCATGCTTGGGTTGCATTTGCTGTTTCGAAAGGACTTTTGAATTATACGCGCGGATAAGGCTGAGACCTCTGCCCAAAATGTCTGCTATTTTACAATTTAACATAACTATGCCAAATATTTAAACATTAACTTAGTAAACTGATAACACTTTGCAAACGTGCATACACTCAATATGCTCCCATATATACAGCGATGAACTTTCACCATTTCGACACTTCATTCTATCCCATTTTTTGTGTGTGGATGACAGTGAACCACATTCACTGACGCATTCGTCCGACTCAGCACTCACTGGGATGCCTTGTGTCCGTAACATTCTTCCGTCTCATACCAACGTGCCAACTCACCGGCACACGTTGACGAGACCACTCCAGCACACCCATGGTTGATGCCTCAACTGCGCCTCTTTACAGGTCGTAGCGTCACCATCGTACGCGGTCCGAGCCACTCCTGTCATCAACAACACACGCTCTCAAACCCGCATGTGCACTGGATAATTTTCACCATATCATCGTCTGCCTCACGATCGACACAATCACTTCGTTCTGTGTCTGGCGGGGAGCTGTAACGGCCAGCCATCCTGA
Source organism: Spirometra erinaceieuropaei (assembly GCA_902702965.1). Lineage (NCBI taxonomy): Eukaryota > Metazoa > Platyhelminthes > Cestoda > Diphyllobothriidea > Diphyllobothriidae > Spirometra > Spirometra erinaceieuropaei. The sequence continues at coordinate 3,920 of CACRXP010002028.1, forward strand.
CCGATCTGGAATCATTGTTCAAGACCGCGCTGCCTCAAGGTCATTCACCCTTTTGTAGTGAGCCGTTCCAGACTCGCTGACCTGAAGTCACACGACCGACAGCTCGGGCATACCTGCGTCCGCACAGCCGCAGTTGCCCATGCGGCCACTTAAACCCACCTCTCCCCTGCAACCAGCAAAACAAGCCACTGGGACACCACCCCATGACAAATGCAGCACACACTGACTGGACATCACTTGAGCTTGCCCACGAGCCTACAAAAATGGCTGCCACCACTTTCACAAGGACCCTTAGGCATGACTGAACGCAGTTAACACCAGCCCTGGATTCGCCAGTGGCCACTGCCGCCTGAGAGGACAACTCTGGATTATGTGTACAACAAACCCCCCATTGTGGTGCCTTTTGTCTCTCCCTCCTTCAACACTGGGATTCGACCAGGTGGTTGTAGCGCACAGAGCACTTACTCTCACCGCTTGATCACAACAAACGTGCTTAGGTTTAATTTGCTGTTTCGAAAGGACTTTTAAATTATACGCGCGGATAAGGCTGATACCTCTGCCCAAAATGTCTGCTATTTTATAATTTAACATAACTATGCCAAATATTTAACCATTAACTTAGTAAACTGATAACACTTTGCAAACGTGATGGACAATCTCAGACAGGATGTTAATCACGAACCAAGGTAGGGCTGTCAGGTGGCGCTTAACCAAACTGCCCTAAGTTTGCCGACCCCAGTGCATAGAGGATTGGCTTGCGTAAGGCCTTTCATGCGATTGGTTACCATTCAAACTCACTTACTTTATAGAACACTAGAGTGCAGACCTGCACACTACTCAAAATGCTCCCTTTTCTCAGGCCTCCGAGAGTTGCGTCAGCGGATGCACCAAATTCAAGATTTGTGGAGTTGGCTGCCTCCACAGTCATACTCTCCACCCTGATTCTACTTTCAGGCATTCTGACCACATCTGTCGCCCGGGAGCATGCAGATGGAAGAATTCAACATGCAAGAGCCTCCGATGTGGACAAAATGAGTGCATCGGCAATCCGTGCTGAGAGTGCGGCTGAGGACAGACACCCCGATACCCCCTACTTCAGTTCCTCCAGAGCCGGTAAGGCTTTATATGAAAGCGTGAAAACAAGTTTTCCACTGCTAAGCATCTAAAACTCATTAGGCTTGTATATAGAACAGAGAGAACTGACTTGTTGCATTTACTGGTGTTCAGAGAGAGAGCAGTGATATGTATTGTTGAGCTCGACACTTATTTTTACGCGTAGGAGAATATTTACTGCCTGATCACGCGTATCGAAGTTTATTTCCTCTCGTGGAAGACAATTCTCACAGGCGATTCCAAAAATTACCACCAAAATGACATAAATATAGAATTTGCTTGTTCGAGAAGGGATCCCCCAATTCCAGCATACAGTGTCATTTTTCTAAAAGAAATTCCGATACGCATCTAGATAAAACTAGCTTAATACATATTACACCTAAGCACTGACCTACATTTTAACATGATTGGTCTGAATCTGTCAGCTATCACGCTGTTGATGTTTTATTAAATTTGTTTGAGAGTGTTTAAAACAAAAGGTTCTGTACACATCTTAAAACATAAGTACTTCATTTTGAAGAGTCAAGCTCGTTTCGAAAAGTCATCACCAAATAGCCGTAATTCATTTCGCAAATAAGACCTGATGAAGTACAATGCAGAAAACCGATGTTTTCCGGACAGAGCAGAACAGTGATTTAGAATTATGCTTCCGCCTAAACGCCTTTGTGTATTTTTAATGGAGTCCTCATTAATCCAGGGTAGTTTTGAAAATATTTAAGTCTTTCGTCTTAATATCCAAATGGCTATATAAGTTTGTCATATTCCATTCTGAATGCTAAACAAAAACACGTATATTAGATAACGGCGGAATTTATTCTTAGAAAAAACTGGTTAGCCGAATGCATGACTGCACGATAATAATGCATGGGACAACAATAACGTAACAGCGAAATGCAGCTCAGATATTTTCCGATTTTAAATGTCGTGAAAAATATTACTGATGACATCACCATTAAATAAGCAACTGCCAATAAATAGCCAATATGTAGTAAATTGTTTCCATCATTAACGTTCTACTGTACAGTGTTATACAAATGACACTTTCTGCAAATTTACTATTAGGTGGCTTTGTGGGAGACGTCGCCCTTTCGGATTCTGACGTGAGATCCCTGCTGGCGCAATACGACAACGGCGAGAGCGGCCCCTCACGCATTTGGACCACAAACATTTTAAGTGATTCCAATGGGCATATAGAGACAAGAACATTCCAGGACGGTTTGGAGGAGAAGGAGAATCGGATTTCAAACAATCCAACGCGATCTGAGGGTTCCACTTTGCGGAATATTTTGTAAGTGTCTTGTATATATTTCCGAGTGTGAGTATGTGCCTTAAACTGGGCTCTCGCCTTCAGACGTGTGATATGCTTTCGGCATTATGTGCTCGAAAAATGAGTCTGTCATCATTCGCGAAAACAACATGCTAATCTGATAATTAAATCTCTTGTGTGTAATAGCCTCTGTAAGTGATAAAATAATTATGGCGTCTTTCGTAAGCCAACCGTAAGAGATGAACGAGTTAGACTGCACTTATCCTGACGCAAGCATTTTTGCAGAAAATCGTTCTTTCCTTTCATAATTGTGTCAGAGGTTAAAGCCACCACGAAGGTGTTGTAGGTTATAGTCGGTGGTTTGTCCAACCAAATAAACGCAGTTGGACCAGCTTTAATGAGAGAGAGGCTCTTCATTCAAACAAACTTTGCGGGGCACAGAACGCATGGTTGAGGACCCAGAGACTCTTTTCAACGATCATACTTCTAGTCCTGGATATAATGATCCGTCCCAGCCCGTTCCTCTCAAGCATATGTGGAAAAGAATCAATTAAGACCTCGAATGCATTTAACCGGATACAAGTGCGGTAGGCAGATAAGATCTGTTTAAGCACATGTCAGCCGAACAACTATGGCGGAAACTATTCAAGACCGTTATCCTACGATATGTGGGGTCATTGTACTTCTCATTCAGGATTTCTGCATCATGCACGTTGGAATTGATTCATAAACTTTCATTTAAGGCTTCCGAGAGTAAATTGACTCGTTGCCTAAGGGGATCATTATTGTGTCCGATCAAACTCGTATAGTCAAATTCATTTTCCTTCTCCCTTTCCTTTGAACATTGTCGAGAGCAGCCGAGGAAAGAATCATCCGTCCCAAAAACTGCTGCGAGAGAGGCGGGAAGGGACTGAGGTCAAGCAGGAATTACGGTTGGCACCGTCGTATAAATCATTTCTTGCTCGTGGCCGTGCTGTGGAAGGGCATGGAGGACGCAGCCGTCGAGCAGTCACGTCTGATAAAGGGCGCATCTGGCCGTCTGGCATCATCCCATACGAAATAAAGCCGCTGTTCTCTAGTGAGTACCCTAAGTATCATAATATGCGTTGATAAGTATTGCATTTTTTCTGAGAAACATTAAAATTTCTACAAACGGAAGGTCGGGCGCGTTAAATAAGTGACATGAAAAATACTCATTTAAGATAAAGAAGTTGCAAACACTTTATAACTTCGGGATTTGACGAACGTACCAAGATTTCAACATTACATACACATATGTGCGCATACATATATTTAAGAATTGACGAACTTGTATGGGAAAATGTGATCTGTATTGCATAAATGTTCAAGGCAGGTTTCCCAGCCCGTCGTCAGGCTGTGGGTGCCGTAGAAAGAAATTGACCGATGAACGTTGCTCCAAAAAGTGTTCTATGGTTAGCCGACGTCTTCGCCAAAAAAGAGCTAACTGCACCCTGTCATCCCCGCAGAATTGGCTACGCTTGTCTGAATTTATCCTTCAGGATTTTGTATGCGACATTCAAGTCACTATGCCTATTGATGCATGCTTTATCTGATTGCATTGCTACCAGGAATTCACGGCCCTTCCCTTCGGGCAGGTGCCAGCAGTGCAAGTGTTCTTCGGTGCAACATTGTGCTCAGTGTCACGGCATGTTCACGGCCACCTAGGATAGACGATCTCGTCATATCACTGCCAGCTAATGTTCGTATGTGCGGGTTGAGACAGACTTCCCATTTTGGCCATAACAGACGGTATCTCAGATGGCACATGAGGTCTTGTAGACAACACCTTCCCTATCGAAGTAGCCAACCCTGTCCTTGGGGTATATGAGCTGTGTACGTTAGGTATTTCCCCGCTGGTACGTGACATGTATCTGACGTTTTTAGTTCCCTTTCTACTAGCTCAGATACATTTTTCACATGTTACAGAGTTCACCAGGTGATTGCTTTTGGCGCCTGGGCGTCCTTAGCACTGAAGATTTTCTCCCTTCAATTTCTGGTACCCCATATACCGACGTACAAACCCACTAAGGTACCTATTTCGGAAAAGCAGTTTGACAAGGGCTGCAATTTCTGCTGGATTAACTTTATTCATCAGAGTAGTACATTTTGGCTTGAACTAGCCGGCATTAGACTTATGTTTGTTGTTGCGAAGCAGAAAGGTTTCAATCAAATTGTGTGCGTGACCTTCGGATATGTCTCTGCGACAAAATGATTTGTGAAACTATCCACCAGTTTTTCGACTTAAAAGGACATTCAGAACTGAGAAACATTTAGCAATCCCCGTTTCAAAAGCAAGCATAATACCTGAAAATATAGAGCAAGGTTTTGTACGAAGCAGATTTAACCGATTTCCTGGATGAGGACAAAAGTGTCATCTGCACAACGCAACCTGAATTCCGAATTAAACATTGGAGGTACCATGGCGTACTGACGCAGAAGTCGACCAAGCGTAGAAGATTATGTTTAACGAGGTTTATTCGTTGTTTGTTTTTCAACGCCGCCCATTTTCTAATGACAAGCCGGGAAGCGGCCACGAAACGCCACTCAAGAAAACTCCCTTTTCAGTAGAATTTGGCTCACCACCGAATAAACTTTCTTTGGATGATATTTTTTCAGTTTATGTGCATATATCTGAAACAAGTGGGATTATTTGGAAACAAAATACAATGTATTGCGTGAATTATCGAGAACGATTCCGTAGCTCGTCATCCGACTTTTAGGTCTCAAAAATTTATGCAATAAAGTTCATTTTGTTTTCAAGAAATCTCTGCAACTTCAAATTACATTTCATGGGATTCCAGTTTTTCAGGGCTATATATATATATATATTAAAGGTATTATGCCGTACTCCCGACTTAGATACTTGCTAAAAGCCCAGACACGTGTTTCGCCTATATTCTGCCGCTGCGTGACAAAGCTGCGAGGGGTTCGGCTCGTCAGTGGGACCCCCAGCGTTCTCCAGCGGTTGCCGGTATATGAACTCAACCGGAAACCGCTAGAGAACGCTGGGGGTCACACTGAAGAGCCGAACCCCTCGCAGCTGTGTCACGCAGCGGCAGAATATCGGCGAAACACGTGTCCGGGCTTTTAGCAAGTATCTAATTCGGGAGAACGGTATAATACCTTTACCATATGGAATTCATACTACTCGTAGTACTACTTCAGTATCAGTATCAGTATCAGTTTATTAAGGGAAATATAGGCAAGCGCCTTTGAATTCCCTCTTGGTTACAAGTCGTCGGAGAAAAACATTGATAAATGGGAAGGTGAAAAAGGGATTTTGTACATACTCGCGGACAGCTGCCAGCTAGCCGAAAAAGAGTAATCATTAATGGTTACTTACTAATTACAAGTAGTATAAACACATATAAGAGAATACCGGGTTATGTAAGCAGATGTGGGGGTGGTAATTGGGAAGCTTGATGCAGGTCAAGTCTACACTTGAAGGAGTTCACACAGGAAGAGGTTACAACATCGGTAGGTAGGGCATTCCAGGCTGCAACCACTCTGTTACTGAAAAAGGACTTTCGTCCATTGGTTCTTGATTTCCCTGCGCGTAGTTTCAGGGGATGACCGCGCAAATTGGGCGTGTTAGCTTGGGTGAAATAATCAGTGGGATCTAAACAACAGTCTAGGCCGTTGATGATGCGAAATGTTAGTATAAGGTCACCACGTAATTGCCTGTAGGAAAGGGGGAACAGNACTTCCAGTCAGAGGGCAGGCATCCAGTAACAAATGACATTTGAAAGATCAAGGCTAACGGCTTGGACATTTCGGAAGCTAGTTCCTTCAGCAGCTTGGCCGGGATTGCATCAGGGCCTGGGGAGGTCGATTCTTTTAGGTTCAGTAACTCACTCCGAACAATTGTTTCGGTGAAGAAGACGGCTTCGAGGGTAGGCGTTCCATCGTCTTCATAAGTGGGTGAGGAAAAAGCAGGTTCACTTGTCACGACTGATCGGAAGAACTGAGAGAGATGTTCAGCCTTATCCTTGTCATGTAGAATGGGCATAACGTGGTTATTCCACAGTAGTTGATTGTCTTCGACTCAAATGTTCATTGAAATTTCGGTTGTGGCCCTAAAAAGTCATGTCCCGGAGATTTAACTTCAAGTGTTGCACTGATTAATTTCTGAAATTATTCACTTGATATACATATATATATATACTAGCCGGACCCCGCCACGCGTTGCTGTCGCTCAATCTGATGAATTGGGGAGTAAGGGAAAGAGGAAGGAGCACGTTCCCAATTAAGAAAAATGTAAGGGCCACTGGTTGGCGGTACGTATTGTATGCGAAACCCAGGCTTGTCCATCTAGCCGCTGTCAAAGGCAGGGCAATTGTTTGCTGCACCCAGTCGCGTTCGAGAATTCCGGAGTAAGTGGTGACGGCGGGCATTTATTTCGTCCACCGGTGTCGATCGAGGCAGTGGTGGCCTGAAGTCTCCAGCAAGCAGTAGCAGTGCATCGGAAATTATCTGCTGTTTCCTCGCAAATCCTGCAGCGTTCGGTCAGGGACCTCGAGCGCTTTTTTGCGCCATTGTGCATTCATCCCAAACAATAGGTTTGCATTTCTGCAGTACTTTTCCCATGCCGGGTGCTTTGGAAATGTTATACGCGGGAGTTTCAATGAATTGCGCATTCAAAGGCAATTTCGAAGCTGACAGCACGGATTTTCTGTCAGGTAGCAGAGTTGCAGCTATTCCGGGGATGCAAGTGCTAGGGCTATGTGATTTATTGAATCGAATTGCCGGCAGAATCGGTCGTAGTAGGAACGTTTTGCCATTCCTTCCTGGCGCATCTAGGAAGAAGATTCCTCCAACCCTTTTACTGACATTCCTAAGTATTTGATCGTAAGTGCCATTCTGCTCCAGTTTTACCTTGTGAATGTTTGATTGCAAGCATGGCAGAAGTTGAACCGTGTTTTATTTTTGCTTATGGAGCCAATCCACATCTAACGAAGCAGCAGCAGATTGGATTTGCGGCGGCATTCCCAGCTGATTAAGAACTTTGTTCGCGATTTCGGCGTACATATCCTCAATCAATATTAACGCCTCACTGTAGATTCCTGCTGTGCAAGCCACATTTGAATTTTCCCTGCATAGTTGACGGAAGGTATCTTCAGCCATCTGCAAATTCTATTTCTTCGATAAATCCGTTGGAGATGAGGAGAGAATGCGGTCAATATGACTGCAAACAATGCGTGAATTTAATGCGGATGGGACATGTTGCAGGCGTCATTAACACATACGTCCCGCTTTTGATCGTTATCCAATAACTGAAAAGCCTGACACACACTGCCAAAGTGGCATGCGTAGACAGATTTCAATTGCTGGAAAGACATTGGACCGGGCACATTCACCAACACCATGCGAAGTAAGATTGGGATGCACGGTATGCAGTCTGCCCATCGCAGTTCCTTTGACTATGCCGGGGTGTCCGTCCACTCGCTCTCCTTGTTTGCGTTGTTCGGATGATTTTCTACGCACATTTCCTGTGTAATGCGTAAGCACTTCCGAATGCGGCAGTGGTTTAGCAAACGCGTCACTTTGGCTTAACGTGGAGAACGCAGTTGATATTGTTGCCAGTTGACCTAAGGCAAACTGTTGCGCGTTTTGCATCGGTGAAGTAAACGCATTGCCCATTGTCTAACTGTACTGCAAACTAACAACACCTGGACTTCGCTCATGGATGGGAAATGAAAGAATTTGCCACATGGATTTCTTCCCGTTAACGCATTTTCCAGCCCAATACTGTGCGATTTCATTGTGTTGTATGTCCGCATCCCCTTATCTCCTTTCGTGTTGCAGGCCGAAAACGCGCATGTCACTGCCTTTATTCACGTACTTACAAATGTACCTAATTCATTTCCCAAAATTGCAGTGTTCCACGTTTATGTGAGCTGCGTTTGCTTTTAAAAGCAAAGGCGAATACGAAACAACCCAGCGGTTACCGACTTCTATGTCACCGATTCGCATTCGTATGGTTGCCAATTTGTCGATGTCTTCCGCTGATCATTTTCGGTATAAGGGACTTCCGTCTATCATGCCGAGGGGGGTGTTAGGATTGGGATTCAGTGCATCTAAGGTCCATGTAGCATATTCTTCGCCACAACTTCATGCAAATCATTGTCGACGTCGATATCAGATAATTCGGCGCATACTGCGTCGTCGTTTTCGTTAGAGGCTATCTTGTTATAGAACCAGATCAGGACATGTGCATGGGGCAGTCCCCACTTTTGCCGTTCCACCTAATACATCCAGCAGCGCACACACCCAACCACCATGAAGTTCATCACCGATTTCGGTTTTCTGCAGAAAAACATGTGCTCTGATGTCATACTTATTCACGGGCGATAACCCGAGAAGTGAGAGCTGAAAAATATCCCCCCCCAAGGTGGATTGCATGTGAATTTAAAGAGCAGGTTTGAACGTCAGTACTGACAAACAAAAGGGATTGCACCTCCAGCGTACCCGGGCCTATGGCGTGAAATGTCTGTGTATGTGGAGGACAAAAATCAGTAGTTTTACAACGGAAAGTGTATTACCGTCGTTTACAACTGCATCATGCAAAGGAATATATTCTTCAGAGCGCAGTTTGGTCGGATGCAAATGAATGAAAAGCGGGCGTCCTGCTTCGATTTCGCATGCGTATTCACAATGCGGCCACGCGTTGCTGTGGCTTAGGTGAATTCAAAATCTCTGTTGGATAATTCGATGTGGATGGGACGTGTTGCACACAACACTAATGCATACATCCCAGTATCGGTAGATTTCCAATAAATTGATAGCCTGGCATGCACAACGGAAAGTGACATGCGTAACGCCGTTGACAGACTTCAATTGCTGGAAAGACGTTGAACCGGACACATTCACCAACACCGTGCGGAGTAAGAAGCATTCGTCCCTATTGGGATGCACGCTGTGCACTCTGACTATCGCAGTTCCGTTGAAGATGTCAAGGTGTCCGTCGACTCGCTCTCCTTTGCGTTGTACAAAAGATATTCTACACACATTCCCTGTGTAATACGTAGGCACTTTCGAATACGGCAGTGTTTTCCCAAACGCGTCAGTTTGGCTTAACGGGAAGAACGCAGTTAATGTGTGTTGCCGGTGGCCTGTTGCACATTTGCATCGGTATAGTAAACGCATTGCCAATTCACTAAGTGTACTGCAAGTAAGCAACACCTGGACTTGCTCATAGGTGGGAAAAGAAAGAATCCGCCACACGGCTCTGTTGCTGTTGACGCATCTTCCAGCCCAATACTGTGCGATTTCATCAAGTTGTATGTCAACATCCCTTCCCCTTCTTTCGTGTTGCAGGCCAAACCAGCCATGTTGCTGCCTTTGCTCGCGTACTTACAAATGTACCAAATTCATTTCTCGGAATTGCAGTTTTACACGTTCATGTGAACTTAGCTTGCTTTTAAAAGCAAAGTCGAATACGAAACAACCCAGCGGTTACCGACTGGTACGTCACCGGTTCGCATTCGTACGGTTGCCAAGTTGCCGACGTCTTCCGCTGATCGTTTTCGGTATAAGGGGACTTCCGTCGTTACCGGTAACTGTGGTGCATACGAATGCCCGAGGATATCTCTTAGAGCGTTTTCCGTCTGTACTACCAGGTGGTGAGCGGTGAGGGGGGGGAGAATTGGGACTCAGGGTACCGCAAAGTCCATTTAACATATTCTTCGCCGCGACTTCGAGCAAATCATTGTCGACGTCGGCATCCGGTAAGTCAGCGCATATTGCATCGGCGATTTCGTTGAAGGTGCTCTTGTTACAGAGCCAGATCCAGAAATGTGCGTGGGGCAGTCCTCGCTTTTGCCATTCTTAATACATCCAGCAGCGCACAGACCCTAAAACCTTGTGTTTCACCATAATGTTCATCAGCGATTTCAGTTTCTTCTTAAAAACACGTGCTTTGATGTCATGCCTATTCACTGGCGATGGCCTAGGAAGTAACAGCCGATAAATATCCCCCAAAGCTTGAATGCATGTAAATGTAATGAGTAGGTTTGGACACCCCGCACTGACGAACATAAGGCATTGCACCTCGATCGTACCCGACCATGTGGAGTGGACTGTCTGCGTATGTGGATGAAGAAATCATTTGTCCTACAACGTTAGGTGTATTACCGACGTTTACAACTGCATCATGCAAAGGAATATAGTCTTCAGAGCGCAGTATGGTCTGATTCAAGCGAATGAAAAGCAGGCGTTCAGTTTCGATTTTTGCATACATATTCATAATGCAGTGATGAAGCAATTGACGGCAGTTCAAAAGGGGTTTACTTACATTCTGTCGAAGCATAAGTCGAAAGGAGTAGTAATTCATTCCACTAAATTTCGCGTGCATTTCCTCGTCACTGACTGAATTTATGATCTTAACGTTGAAGTGATATCCAACGGCACCATCCCGAAAAGTAAATGGATACTGCGTTGAAATCGGTATTGTTCATTCTGTTACTGAACTAAGCAGGCCCGAAGCTGCAGAACGCGGTAGCCGTGACCGCAACCCGGCTTCCGCAAGCCGCGCTGCACTACGCTGAGCTCACATTGGGCAACAGCCCTATTATATGGGTTGCGCAGAGTGGTGGGGCTGGTGTTAATTGCGTCCAGTCCTCACCCTCAAGATTCCCAGAGTAAGCGGTGACGGCCCTGTTATGTGGACTGTGGGACAATTTTAAGTGGCGTCCAAGTGTTGCGTGTTTTTTTGCCCCAGGGGTGGTTTGCTCCGGCGGCCCATATTGCATCGGCCCAGAGAGGGTGGAGGGTCTGTTCAAGTGCCTGCGAGCTGAGTGGTGGGGTGGGAACGGCCGTCGGGTGGAGCACGTGCGTTTGAGAGAATGTCGGTCAAGTGGCTCGGCGGGTAGACGTGTGGGCACAAGCGGATGTAGGTCAAGTGGCCGCAGCTGGTGGAGTTGTAAGGCTGGAAAAAATCCATTTTTCACCCATCACAGGCATACCATCGGCATAATTGCAAACTTGAACAGACCAAAACCCGGCCCTATGCGCGGGTCGGGTTATGTCCAAATTTCATTTAAATCGGTGCAGTACTTTCGGAGATTAGATATAACACATAAAAAAACCCTTCCATCTATATATATATATATATATATATATATATATATATATATCAGGTGAATAATTTCAGAAATTAATCAGTGCGGAACTTGGAGTTAAATCTACGGGACATGACTTTTTAGGGTCAGAACCGAAATTTCAATGAACATTTGAGTCGAAGACAATCAACTACTGTGGAATAACCACGTAATGCCCATTCTACAAACAAGTAGTACTACGAGTAGTATGAATTCCATATGGTAATGGTAGTATACCGTACTCCCGACCTAGATACTTGCTAAAAGCCCAGACACGTGTTTCGCCGATATTCTGCCGCTGCGTGACACAGCTGCGAGGGGTTCGGCTCTTCAGTGGGACCCCCAGCGTTCTCTAGCGGTTTCCGGTATATGAACTCCAGAGAATAATCAGGTGAATAATTTCAGAAATTAATCAGTGCAGAACTTGGAGTTAAATCTCCGGGACATGACTTTTTACGATCAAAACCGAAATATCAATGAACATTCGAGTCGAAGACAATCAACTACTGTGGAATAACCACGTAATGCCCATATATAGAGTACGTGACCTATCTCATTAAATCTGATAACGGAAACTGATGAGAGAATTTCTGGACGCCTTTAACGTTGAGCTTTCTGTTCGTTCATCCACTTCCTTCAATAGAATGCCATTTTCGTGTGCATAAATTGTGTTTACGTAATAAGATCATGTAAAATATCAGTTCTTTTTAGCGAGAATTGACGTTGGATTATATTCGTACAATTTTCCATGCTAATACATGTCCTAGATTCCGGTTACGCATCTCAGCGACTTTTTCATTGAAAAAGTAGTAATTCGCCCGCGAGAGTTTTAATAAACAGATTCAGCCTAACTTGAAAATTTATGTTATGTCCAATTTTAACCTTGGTGATCAATGTGCTAAGACAAAGGGTATTTCAAGAAAACTAGGGGTTTTATCAATTCCTAAATGTCAAATTAACATATATGTGCGATTTGGTGTCATAAAGTACGGTAATAACGCAAATAGGGATTCCTTCGTTTAAGTGGGCTGAAACTGTTTAGCCGTTTGGAAAATTCTACCTGATGTCACATAGATGACCATCAAGGAATGGTCATTTCCAGCTTCAAACATATGAAACACTACTTGCCGTGTAGTTTAGCTTCTGTGCATATCTTATTCAGAAATAGAACGAGCAAAACATTAATAGCTTCACTAAAATATCAGTATTTATTTGGGCGTTCTGGCGTACATTCATAATCGAAGAACGGAGTCTAAAAGCGAGCAAAACAGTGGAAATGGCCTCTATATATAGAAAAAGACATGTTCTTACGTTCACGGTAGATAAATATTAGTAGTTCTCAGGAACGCGAAAGAAACAGCCAAAAGTGTCAAATTTTTACTTGGCCTCGCCGTGCAAAAATGCTAAGTACACAGAGAGTTGTCAACGGAGTGCAGTAATAAAGCACGTCTTAAAGACGTAACTTATCAAGGAAAGTTTTCTTATTAATCGAAGAGATATTAGTTGCTGACTTTCGTTGTGGACAGACATTTTTCTCGAAAATAAAGCTTGATGTTTGAATGAGTCTTCACATGTGACCCGAACGACCATCTTCGTGAAAAGGAGTGTCCGAACAATCACTAATTCGGTAAATGCTTTCAAGAATGATCTTATTTTAAATTTCTCAACAGACAGGTCATTCAAAATCTGTCTTTATGGGCGATCAGGTGAAAGCACAATTAAGCATGAAGTAATCAGCAATATTTCGAGGCCGATCTGAAACTCAGCGTAATCCAAAACGAACAAGAAGTGTAAATTAATTTAACGGAAGGAAAGTTCTCTCTAAAAACACAAAATGTTATGTTTACGATCACGCCATGCAGTTCTATTTAAAATTATTAAGCAGCGACCGGCATCATGGCATGTCACCTTATGAAAATGTTTGTTCCTACGACGTCCCCATCGGTGAAATCAAGCAACATCCAGCTTGTATTGTTGAATCCTATCTCATTTACTTCAAAGAAATAAAATAAAACAATAATCACTGGAAAACTGTTTTTGAATATACACTCATAATGTAGGCAATTGGCAAACCGTCATATAAGAAATCACACTACTTTTTAAACGATATTTAGATGTAAACGTCACTAAAACACTGCTATTAGACGTTATTTTATGTCTACATTCATATTTTCTACGTTTTTGGTATGAGAATACATTCCATACATCTAAAAACGAACTTTACTTAATAAGAGCCATATCTGACGTTTACGGGATATTGCGCTTTTCAAAATAAATCGGCATTTCTAAACAACGCAACACTGCCTTTAACAATTATTTGCTGTTTTTAATTCTTTTAAACTTGTACTTAATTAACGTAGAAATCGGACTCATGAAATGGTGTCGGTTTGCGAGTGATTGGCAATCATTCGTAAATTTCGACACATTTCATGCGTTAGGTCACTAACTGTATATATTCACTCAGGAATGGGCGCACACCGATCTATTGGCTTTCCGAAGCAAACAAGCTTTGTATGGGCGATAGTGGTCACGAACGGGCAACCACCTACCAGGCCGAAGTCGGCCAAGCTATTATGGCAGAGGGGAGACGACAGAGTCTGAGGGGGGGGGTGGGTAGAGTGATACATCACTGTTTCGGGCCTGTTTGCCTTCATTCAGCCATATATGCATATGCATATATATATATATGCAGGCATGCAATGCACTGACGCTGAACCATAACAAAAGCGGCTGATCTGCATAAAGCACGTCGAAACAATTAATGGGTTACTGCATACTGCGGTTACTCGACATGTCTGATTAAAAGTAAGTGGAACCACAATTACTACTGGCAAATAACAAAAGCAGTAGAACAAAGAACAAAATTGGGTGGTTGAAATGCACGATATGGTCTCTGAAAGCGATTTAGGATGTTTCAATTTAACAATTTACGCTTGACTAGACTAGAAACTTATGATGCAGAAGGCAATTCATTCTGCTTAAGATAGTGTGTCGTCGTCTCCCTTACTTTGATGCATGCCGCAGCTCTTTTAGGCAAAGCAGATTGATTTGTCCATCGCACGCCGCGAAGGGTTCATTTTCTCCTCTGAAAATGAACATTCTTTCAAAAATAAGCGAACAGTTATGCCAGCTTTCGGCTGCGCAGATGCGTCTAGATATAGATGACTCAGAGGTTATCAGGAATTGATTAACTACGGAAGCAAAACTTCCCGGCTCCAGTGTGAGCATTGACGCAGTTAGCCCGAACGATCTTTAGTGTAGTCTGGAGTTCTAGGGTTGTTGGTCGCCCATTAGCGACCGAAGATCGTTCTGCACGTGCAAACAATTCGGTTCATTGAATTTTCAGAAGGCAATGCATTGTAGATGGTCAGACGTCATTGGAAAATAGCCACGTCGTAACCAGAGTGACTGGCGAAGTCGATAGCAAAAGAAGGAGTCAGGTTAGCTAGTATATAATATAGAAAGTTTTATTCACGACTAAAATTAATGCACGTACTACTTTGGGCATATTTTTAGCAAAAAACAAAATAAAAAAAGGAAAATTATGGAAAAAATTTCCTCATCAGAAACAAACAACTCCTTATAAGTTGGTCTGTACAGACTGAAAGGTACGTAAACACAATTTCTGCACAAGAAAATGGCATTCTATTGAAGGAAGGGGATGAACGAACACAATGCTCA
This sequence comes from Spirometra erinaceieuropaei, assembly GCA_902702965.1. NCBI lineage: Eukaryota > Metazoa > Platyhelminthes > Cestoda > Diphyllobothriidea > Diphyllobothriidae > Spirometra > Spirometra erinaceieuropaei. The sequence continues at coordinate 19,100 of CACRXP010002028.1, forward strand.
ACGTTAAAGGCGTCCAGAAATTCTCTCATCAGTTTCCGTTATCAGATTTAATGAGATAGGTCACGTACCCTATATATGGGCATTACGTGGTTATTCCACAGTAGTTGATTGTCTTCGACTCGAATGTTCATTGATATTTCGGTTTTGATCGTAAAAAGTCATGTCCCGGAGATTTAACTCCAAGTTCTGCAC
>CACRXP010002029.1:5024-19285 GCA_902702965.1 Spirometra erinaceieuropaei
ACGACGGCTAATAAGCCAGAAATGGCCATTCCAGTCTCCCTTGTCTTCGTCGGTAATATCATTCTGCCTATATATATATATATATATATTGCAGTCAGCAATATCTACGGGCGGGAAGCGCTAGAGTCAGCACGACGATGGGAGACCTTCGCCCTTCGCGTGTCTTCAACGTACGCACAAATCGAATTCCTTCACAGATGCCTCGACAGCCGAGTGCTACCAAAGAGCTTGTCCTACAAGCCACCGGTGAACACAAGACTTGCGAGACAGTGGGTTATGCATCAAGGCAGGCGAATGACTCGAGTACTCCTCCAGGACTGTCATTTTCGACTGCACAAATACCGAGGAGTTTTGAGCCAGTCATCTTCAAGGTGCTCGGAGCTCGTTGGCGATAACGAGAGAACACTCTTCAGCCAAGTGATCGGCCAACGGGCAAGATAACTAAGATCCAAACGCGTTAGGGAATTGATGGCCAAATTCCAGAAATTAAGCTCTGCTACACAATACGACAACGATGTACTGGTCCACAATCTATCCTCCAAAGAATTTAAGCCAGAGCAGATTCAGGTGCTAAGGCATGCTGCCGGTTTCAACATCTCGGACGTTGACCCGGTGAACCTCGTGGCCACGATTGAGTCGGTTCTAAAACACCCCCAAGAGCCAGCTGAGACACAACACCTCATTCGGCAACAAGTCACGTCCTTGGTTATGACACACAAACCGCGATTGGTCATCCCGAGAGCGCAGCAGAATGCCCTCAGGACGCTGAAGGCGGACAAGAGTATCGTGATCCTACCGGCAGACAAAGGGCGATCGACAGTTATACTTGACAAGGCCGAGTACCTATAGAAAGCCAATGCCTTGTTTGAGGACAGGCAGGCGTACGTCAAATGTGATGTGGACCCGATGAGGAAACTGGTGACGCAAATAAACACGACGCTCACCATGCTACAAAATAATGGCGCAATGAGCAGGGCAGAACGACTGGTCACCAAACCGACCGATGCTGCCATGGCAAGGTTCAATGGGCTGCCCAAAATACACAAAGCTGGTGCCCCACTCCGTCCCATCGTGTCTTTGCGCGGGACACCCACATATAACCTGGCCAAATGGACGCTCCGACGCCTGAACTGCCTCACCTCGGGCTCCGACACAACAGTCCCTTCATCCGTCCACTTCCTGGAAAGACTGAAAGGGCTGCAAATTGACACAGACAAGGTCATGGTGTCGTTGGATGTAACCTCGCTTTTCACCTCGATCCCGAAGGATTTGGCAATTTAAACTCTCAGCGACCTCCTCGACGGCCAATACACGGAGGCAAACAATACCCCGAAGCGGGGACACCTTGTCCAACTGCTTTAATACTGCCTCCAAACATTCTTCACATTTGAAGGGACGGTATACGAGCAAACTAAAGGTACGCCGATGGGCTCACTACTATCCGGTTTTATCGCTGAAGCTGTTCTTCAAAGGTTAGAGACGTCGGTGTTCGCAACATACAAACCAAAGTTTTGGGCGCGGTATGTGGACGACACTTTCGTCGTTTTCAAACGGGAAATGGTACTGAATTTTCACGCGCTACTGAACTCTGTTTTTCCCGATATTCTATTCACCATGGAGACAGAGAACAACAATTAGATCGCCTTTCTAGACGTTCTGGTCCATCGCAAGGTCAACGGGGGCCTGAAAACGACGGTCTACAGAAAGGCCACTAACACGCGCCAGGTCCTGTCCTACCACAGCAATCATCCGCTGTCACAAACGAAGCCGTGTTCGATCTCTCTACAAGAGAGTTGACACTTGTCCGGCCGACAAGATAGCCGAATTCCACTATCTACGGCGGATTTTCACCTCCAACGGTTACCCCCGCAGCTTTATTGAACGCGGCAGACTGTCCAGAGCAACTATGAAGTCAACGGCAAATCAGCCGAAAGTATGGCGAGCGCTGCCATACATTGCGAATGTTTCCGAGGCAGTTGCTCGTATTTTGCAACCATTGGGTATCGGCATCGCCCATAAACCCGAAGCGATAATTAGACGTCTGGTCATGAGATCAAAAACGCCCTTGCCACGAGGCGAAACCGCCAATGTTGTCTATCGGATCCCGTGTACCTCCTGCGAAGCCAACTACGTTGGGGAAACTGGGAAGAGATTGCAGACCCGCATGGACGAGCATGCAAGAGCGGTGAGAAGAATGGATCAGCTCTCGCTGGTGGCGGAACATTGCGCAGCTTTTGACCATGCCTTCGCCTTCCAAGACGCCGAAGTCTTGGGCCAAGGGAACGATCAAACGGTCAGGGAGACGCTCGAAGCCTGACACACCACAACCACCAATAGAAGCGAAAAGACGAGTCCCAGGAAGCAGTCTTGAAGAAGAAGCCACGATCGCAGGGACAAGAGCTTTATTAGCCTGACGTTTCGGATTCCTGCTCGAATCCATCATCAGAGACATAAGCAGATAAGGGTGGTTCATGCACATGTGGCTGCCGTATTTATAGGATGCAGTAGCCATACCACCGCATACCTATGAATGTTCACGGCTCCCTCCCCTTCATCAGGGATCGTTGCACGTGGCTTGATGGTCGATATTCGCGTCGTTAATTGCCGCAATTTCATCACGTGCGTTGGATGTTGGTGTGATGATTGCTCGACCATCTGACGCGCTGACCCGGGTATTGGGAAGAGTTTTCATCAGTGCGCTCCCCGCGTGGCGAATTTCTCCGCCTAGACGAAGTCTCAGCACGCTGTATTGAATGGGAAGATCATTGCACTTGTTAATAGTCTGAAGGCCAGTGAACCATGACTAAGCAGCTCCCGGCTCACGCGGTTGTCACCTCTTGCGAGGATTTCGGCCTCGTCAAATTTTAATGTGTGCCCGGAACTCGTCGAATGAGCCGCAACTTGAGAGCTGGCGTCATTTCTCCGCACTGCTGCAGCGTGTTCGGAGCTGTCTTCCAGTTTCTCCGACATAGTTGCTTTGTCCGCAACTGCACCAGATCCGATAAACGACTCCAGACGTTTCTTTTCGTGGCAGTGGGTCTTTTGGTTTCATCAGTTGACGCCTGATGGTTGCCTCTGGCCTGTGTGTAACTCCAACCCCCAGCGGTGCGAGAAGGCGGCCAACAGCTTCCGAAACGTTCTTGACATATGGAAGCGCTCGCCAAACTTTGGTGTCCCTGCGGTTAGGCCTTTCGGCCATTTTGCGTATGCACCGGTTGACAAAGTTGCTCGGGTAGCCATTGGCTTTGAATACCCGTCGGAGGTATTGTAGTTCAGCAATCTTGCCTTCCGGCTCACTGCAGTTTGTTTCGACACGCCGATAGAGCGTTCTTACACAACTGCGTTTGTGACTGATTGGGTGGTTGCTGTTGAAGTTCAGTACTTGCATCGTATTTTTAGCTTTCCTGAACACTTTGGTCTTTAGTCCACCACAATCCTTGCGGCATACGAAGACATCCAGGAAGGCCTGCTCGTTGTTCTCTTCCTCCTCCATCGTAAATTGTATGTCCGGGAAGACCGCATTCAAACGTTCCTTGAATGTCAGCAGTTGATCCCGATCGATAACGACGAAGGTATCATCCACATACCGGGCCCGGAACGTCGGTTTGTGGTGTTGGAAGACCAGCGACTTTAACCGTTGCAGGACTGCCTCGGCGATGAATCCCGAAATCTGAAGCATTTTGTCCCCGGTACGAAGCTGAAGTAGGCAAGAACGGCAGGATTTATTGGTACCAAAAAATTTCGCGACTGCTCTTCAGCTGCTTCCTGTCGCTTCATAAGTGAGATAACGAGTGAGAACAATACAACAGATTTGAATTCGTGCAGAAAATCGATGCAGAAACAGCAAGATTAGGGTTTTGGTAAAGTTGGCTAATCGATGAAGTTAGTAACACAAACGCCGTAGGGGAAGAAAGTGAAAAAAGGGGAAACGTTAAAGAGCAAAAATGAGAGGAGAGAAGGGGAATCATGAAGCTAGAGGCTACCATGGCAATGTTAGGTTAACCACGTGCTCCAATTGTTTACAAAGATCTGGTTTCACTCGTCGTATATAGGCTGCCTCCAGGTAACGCAATGTCCGAGTTGTTCGTGCCCGAACAAGTACTCGGAAGGAAGTTTTGGGGTCGACGGTGTGACCAGTATCAAGTAGGTTTTTCGTAATGGATGAACGCGGGATCTTATTTTCTTGTCTAAGGAGCCACTTGGGCAGGTGCTCAATGGATCTGACTGCCAACTGCCTTTGCGTTCGCCCAATGTACTTGCATCCGCAAGTGCATGTGAATTCATAAACACAATTTGACGTGGCATGCATTGGCAGGGCATCCTTTGCCCGTGGAATCGGAAGTGGCTTAGTAGGACTGCAGAATACTAGTTCGGCTGCATTGTATGTCCTTTCTATGGCAGATATGGTCGTTTGATAGTATTTAAAATATTGTCGCCCTTAAAGGGCAAAGATATAAAGACGGGCTTTTTCGAAGCTGATTGCTCTGTCAGTTTTGGCCGTGTAGAGTTGCTGTATTTGTGGATGAACCGTGCGGGATATCCACGCTTAAGTAGAGCTTCTTTAAGACGTGCAAATTCTGCATCCAGTGTGTCATTGGAGCAAATGTTTCTGGCCCTTTGGAAAGAGCGTATACCAAGTTACGTTTCCATTGGATAGGTACAAAACTCAAAAAAAGCATTAATATCCCTTTCAAGTATTCTTGTGCAACACGGAACGTCCTATAGAACCATCTTCCGGCCTAAACATAAGAACATCCAGAAAGGATAGCTGGTTGTCTTGTTCCTTCTATGTTGTAAATTTGATCTTTGGATGCAGCTTATTCATAATAGAAAGCAGTTCTTCAGCCTCCTTAATGTCCTTAACAAAAGCGAAAACATCATCCACGTATCTTTTGTAGAATGGCAGCTAAAGAGCAGTCGCGAAATTTTTTGGTACCAATAAATCCTGCCGTTCTTGCCTACTTCAGCTTCGTACCGGGGACAAAATGCTTCAAATTTTTAAAACAACATCTCCCCTTAGAAATTGTAAAGTCTCTGGAGAGGTTTTTGCAATTGCGGTGCCGAATAACGAAAGAAAATACACGAATTGAATTTCTGCAGAACTGCATAAACAACAAGGAATATCCAGTTGAGTTTTACAAGATGTTCCGTCGGGGGAAATTACGTCCTACTCTCAAAAACCTCGACCGTCTTGCGCAATCGAAAATAGAGGACTGCATTGACTTGGTCGGATGCAACAAATCCCGCCTACATCAGATGAGACATTTTCTTGACAAGATAAGTTTCTATTGTTGGTCTATGTTCATGAAACCTGCATGTACCATACAAAAGAGGACTAGGGAATCAATTCGCCTCAAGCTATTGAAGTCAATTAGCAAGAAACCTACTGAGGATATATTTCCATTGAACGCAAAAGATCTTATTTATAATGATCAACCGCTGCGTAACTTTGCCGGCTACCTACCAAGCCCTGCGGGCGAAATTTAATAAGCAGGGCTACCGTCGCGGCGTCAGGCCAGAGACGGCAGCAGTCGAACCCAAACCCAGCGGGAACACAGACGGGGATAGACAGGAATCGGGAACTGACGAAACCAGGGGACAACCGGCGACTAACACAAACCTAGGAGACCGCCTTCTGGGTCCGAACACAGACAGACGCCAGCCCCTGGGGAGAGCGCCAGACAGTGACAGGACTCCCCAGCCCGACGTCAACACCGGCATGACAACCACCATCAACACAGTTACGGATAGGTGTGAACGGGACAGCGAGGCGGGAACCCACGACAGTGGCAGGAACCCCCAGCCCGACGTCAACACTAGCATGGTAACCACCGTCCACATGGGTACGGGCGTGTGCGAACAGGGCAGGAAGGCAAAATGCGCTGAGGGCAGACAACGGACAATGCAAACAAGATCAATGGCCGCGGTCGTCCTGATGCCGCTCCCCTTCTCACACCCGACAAAGAATGAGGAGGAACCGTTGCCGCCATGACAACAAATCGCAAAGCCTTGAGATGCAGCGCGCTGGCAGTCAGTGACACGCCAGCACGAAGAACAAAAACCCATAAATACTGTGACGTGCAGTAGGTAAACCACATCCGATGATGGAAGCTTGCTTGCTTTCGAAACGTCAGGCAAATATACCTATAGTTACTGCGATCGCCTTATCTTCTCATTTATAAATATATATTCATATATATATATATATGATGATTAACTGATGTGGTGTGCATTCCGAGGTGATATAATTAAAAGGAGAAGGCTCTTCGGAAAATCAATTGCACTCGTAAATCTTCAAGTCGGTGACACCGATCCGTCGTCAAACGAAATGAACAGAGGAGAAAGTGAGATCGGCAGACTAGGTCAGCCGGCGCGACAAGATAGACAACGACAAACAGACAGCTGATGTGGGGGGTGGGCACCGAGTTATGGTAGGCTGTGGGGCAGGGGGAGGGAAGGAAGAACCGTTAGGGCTCCCTGTGTTGGAGGTGGAGAAAGAGTGGGGAATTTCGGATCAGTAGTAATAAGTGCGGCTGGTCACATTTGCGGACTGAGGTCAGGGGGCAAGGCGCCGCCGTTTGAGTTGTTAGGGTTTTTGGTTGTTGTTCACCGTGTCTCAAGGGGCGGGGAGCGGAATGGCGAAAGAGCATGCGTCTATGTGGTCGAACGGGGGCCAGGAATTGTTAGGAAGAGGTAACAAGACAGTGAGCGTGTACGTAAGCCCTCGTAGTGAGCGTCTAGATCCACGTGGCAGCTGATGATGGTCGTGCCAGAATGCGAAGCTTCGAGAAAGTATCGCGCCTGTGTGGTGTTAGCCCATGCGATCACTTCAGTATCGTCACGATTGAAGCGTTGGTCATACTCAAGAACGTGCGCAAACATGAGAGACAGATGGTCGCGTCGGCGAAGGGCTTAATTGTGCTCCTTAATGCGAGTCCCAAGGCACCGACCTGAATGGCCAATATAAACAGAAGGGCAGTTGGCGCATGGGAGGCGGTAGATGACGTTAGTAAGTTGTTCTTTGGGCATCGGGTCCTTTACTCGGCAAAACACCTCGCGTAGGGAAGATGCGGGCTTTTGGACAATGGAGATGCTATATTGTTTAATTCCCGGGAGAGTGTTTTAAAAATTCCCTGAAAATACAGGTCGCAGCTATCAAAAAGAAAATGAGTGAGTTTGTCCGATTAAAGCTCATAAGCCCCGATGACAGCAAATCTATGGCCCTTAATGACCCCCGCATCGCACGTGCGTACGGTCTTCCGGAGGTGTACAAGACAGATGCGTCCCTGAGAATCATAGTGCCATTTATTTGATCCCCTACTTACAACCTTGCCAAGCGGTTATACAGACACTTAAGGCACGCTACAAATGGATCGCAATATAACATCAAAATTCTCAGACTTTCCTACAAAAGCTTCAAAGCCTTGAAGTAAGTCCTGACGAATACTTCTATGGTTCGATGTCCTTGCCCTGTTTTTTTTTCAATACCGCTTGACTTAGCAATTGACAGCGTAGCCCGATATCTAGAGCAAACTCCATTGACATTCCAACACAGCATGTTCTAGACATGCTTTAGTTTTGCCACAAGAATTATTGTCAGTTAGATGGCAAGTACTATTAACAAGCAAAAACACCACAATTGGCCCGCCAATATCGGGGCTGCATGCAGAACTAGTCTTGCAGCGACTAGAAGAGGATGTTGTGCAAACCTTCGGACCAAAAATGTGGCCCCGCTACTTGGACGACACATGTTTCATCATAAAGATCAGGGAAGTTAAGCGATTGCACCAGAAATTAAATAGCGTCTTCCCGACTACACTGTTTACTCGCGAAGGAGAAACAGGAGATACCCTCCCGTTCTTAGATTTAAGCGCACAAAGACTTGGTGATGGCAGACGAGCGACAAGAGTCCACCGAAAAGACTCTAGCGCCGAAATCATACTTACCTATGGAAGCAATCATCCTGCGGCCCATAAACGAAGCTGTGTTTGCACTCTTTTCCATCGAGCCTACCGCATCTGCGACAGTGATGACTCACATAAGAAAGAATTGGCCGACTTACATCGGTTATTCCGGTCCAACGGATATCCTGCCAGTTTTGCAAAAATCTGTCTCAGATGCCAAAGACAACCGCCAAGCCCCGAGTCTAATAGAGATAGAGTGTCGCGGAAATTCAACTCACAGCCGTACATTCAGGGAATTTCTGAAACACACTCGGTGGGTCAGATGGCCGAGCAATCATCACACGAATATCCAACATCCGCGAGGAAACTGCAGCTGCTAAAGACGCGAGTTTCGGCCATCAAACAGTCATCGCACCATATGCAATACTAACTGATGAGGGTTAAATGAAGCCCCAAATATATGTTTAGGCATTCGGTAGCACGACAAATGCATCCTATAACTACTGCAGCCCCTTATGCATGAACCATCAGTATCTGCGATTGTTTCTGATGATGGGTTCGAACAGGAATCCGAAACGTCAGGCGAATAAAACTCCTGCCCCAGCAATCTTGCCTTTTTCTTTTCGAATGCGCACAATGTCAGCGAGGCGAAGAAGAAATGTAACAGTAGTTTTTTGGAAAGTCACGCAACCAAAACCAGCAATATGCAAAATGACCTTGGAGTATTCAGTTAATTTCACTTCAGTTTTATCAAACAAAAGATTTGATAACGCCTTTGTACTACCTATTGTTTACAAAAATATTGAAAATAATATAGAGTCATGCAAATTCTGCAAATTAAACTCTTTACCCTCTGATGACAGAGGGTGCCGTGAATTCCCACAGATATGCGGTAGCCTGGCGACTACATCCTATAAATACTGCGACCGCTTGTGCATCAACCACCAGTATATGCAACGCAGCCGTCGTTTCATCCTCACAAGGGTCGACGGTATAAAACTTGAATTCGCGACTGAGGGGTCCATCAACTTCGGCAGCGGAGCGTTGCTGTACTCGTAAATGAAACCTGCAGGACATTCATGCACTATTTGAGTGCAAAACTCGAGGAATCCTCCTTAATGCGAACTTTGTCCATAAGAATATTCAAAAGGGACACTGCTTGCATTTTTCGAAATTTGTGTACAAACAATTGAAGCGTAACTTGGTATGAACTTTCTTTTAATGGGCAATAAATATTTACTCTAACGAGACACTGACTGTAGAACTTATCCGACTCTAAGAAACTCTGTTGAAGCCTTGATATCCCCCCCTCCGTTTCATTCACAGGTGTAGCAACCCTCCACAGCCAAATGTGACGGAACATTCAGCCGCAAAAATCCACCTTTTATGTCCTTGGCCTTTAGGTTGACAATGTTTCAAACACTATCAGATGTTAGCTGCGTTTCACCAGTGATAGGATACACATATCAGTCCTACTAAGCCTCTTCGAATTCCAGGGACAAAGGATGCCTTGCTAAGTAACGCCATTTAAATTCTGTTTATGAATTCAATTGCACTTGAGCACACCAGTACAATGTCATTCTCTTTGACTTTAAAAAGGCCTTTGATAGCATTCCGTATGAACGACTCCTACAGAAGATTTAGGAAAAGCCGAATTTCTGCATGATTTTCCTCAGTCCTGCACGATTCTCCTTGTCGAAGGCTTTCATCGGATCCACGAAAGTAGAGAGTAGGTGGATCCGCACATCCTGTCACTTCTCTTAAAGTTGGCGGGCGGACAAGATCGTGTCCGTGGTCCCACAATGGCGTCGTAAACCACATTGACCTTCCGACAGGGAACCTTGTTCAGGCGGTTGAGAAGGATGCGAGCGGAGATTTTCCTGGCTATGTTTAGCAAGGAAATGCCTTGGCGGTTGTCCCAGAGTCGGCGGTTTCATTTCCGATTATAGAGGTGGACGATTGTCGCGTCCTTGAAATTTTGCTAGACTTCTCCCTGACTCTTACAACTCCTGAAATAGTGCCGTCAAATGATTCATGATTCGGGGCTATCGTGCTTTTAGATCTTAACAGGGGTCGCGTCCGAGCAGGGCGCTTTCCCGCTGGAGACCTGCTTTACGGCCCTGAAGGTTTCGTGGAGAGAGTGCAGGTGGATACTCACCTGTTAAATGTCGGTCAGAACTCCGAAAAAACAGTTTCTATGTCATCGTTTAGTTGTCAACATGCTACTATATGGGTTTCAGTAGGCACTTTTGTATACGCCAACTTTAAAACCATTGAGATAGTGCGTGCAAATGCAATCAAGTGTTGTACGCTGTTTTTTAGCAAATTCTCCAGCCTTTTGAAGCCCCCGTTTAACGATCAGTCTTATACACTTCGCAGGATGAACAGGCTTGAAGATATATTCAAATTAATTGCTCTATATGAAAATGTGTATTTGTTTGAACGGATTTCTTAACGAGCTCTGTCATTTACTCCTAATGCAGTGATTCACAATAATTTTACAAATCAGGAAGATGACGAAGGTAGGGTATTGTATTAACACACGAAAATGCCCTTGCATGCTGCTCTCAACCTTCCTTCTTTATATGGTGGGAAAACAACTTTTCTGGCACAGTGTTTATGCGAATTGCAGCGTATTTATCACAAGCGATGCATTACAAACCCAACATAAGCTCACTGTCTCTGAGCCGGTTGTCAGCTGCCCTTACAATCACCGTCAATTTCGCCAAACTACAGCCATCACAATTCATTATCTAAAGGGGAGAATAGTCCGTCACCATCTCCGTAGCATTGGTTCTCAGGAATAGATTGCAGTCATTTATAACGTATGAGCTAGATAGGTGGACAGGACGCAGACCACAAACGCAAAGCAGTTACTTAAAGCGAAATCATTGAATTGCAATGCCAATTTTTGTGACTGGTGAAACAGCCCCCAATCAAAATTATTAACGATTCAAAACAATTAGCAATGGTCTGCCTCTGCCTAAAAAACACCATTCTACGGTTGGCTAGCGCTTGCCAAAAGCGCTCGATTAATGTATCTGTTTTTTCTCTCCTAACCGGGCTTCGTTTGCTCTGGAGTGTTTTGACTACGGCCTACAAGGTAGCTTGCCAGTAGTAGACGTATCATCTGAGCACACTGCGATGAAGATTTACTACATCCCAATATTGCATCACGTGCATGGCAACGGAGGAAAGCTGGCGTCACATTTGCACCGTTATTTGATTTTCCGGTTTGACCGCAATAGGCAACGTTGCAGGAAAAACATGGGATTTTAAGTGCATCTGTAACCTTGTCATTCGAGTCAAAAGAGTTGTATTTCGTCCACAGCGCGTTATTCTGGTTTCCAACTGTCTTCCATTTGGCCTAGAAACAGTCTTTCTGAGAGAGGCAGAATGTCAAGTGTTGGATTTGATGTCGGGGTTGCGCATTTAGGGAAAGGCCACTTCCATTGCATCTCCCAGGTTGCAGCGAGGCGTTAAGCAGTTTCTGCTCTCTACTTTTCCACGCTGATGCATAGACTCTCAGCTCGTATAATTGGCTTTGGAGAGGTCCCATTGTTAGCGACAAATTTCTTTGTTTATAATGATTGCTGCGTATGCCGTCTAGCGATGGGCTGGTGTATGAAGCATATCACTAGTCTTATGATGTACGAGGAACTCCGAGGATAGAAGTATTTTACAAGTCTCCATTCTCAAAGTTAATTCATATATCAGAAATGGAGTGTTTAACATAATATGGAGTATGTTTATGTGATGTTTTGACGACATCAGCTGAAGTATTCCAATTGTGCAGACAAAGGTTTGGGCTGTGTGAATAAAGGTAACATCTGATGAACGAAACCATACGAGTGCCTTCTTGTTGGCGAATTGGAAGAACGCGAATTCGACTGACTCACAATTCCTGCATCCCACTTTCAATCAAGAGTCAATAGCATCCCTAGAAAAACTTAAGGAGAGAGCCCAAAGGCACAACGGGATGAATGAGTTCCGTGAAATGATCGCTGGGTGTTCTCTTCCAGCGTGTACCTGCCCGGTTTCTGCTGACTACAGTTGACTCCTCCAAGATGGACCAATGTCGGACTTGCGTGGCCTCTATAGATTTCGACCGAGTCAACGTGCTTGTCGGCCTTCCCCTTGGCAACCAGCGTACCGGTCAGGCGCTGCCGTTTGTGTGAAAAGATTTCGGCTTGCTTGCTTGCTTGCTTGATTCTCCGCACACCTGCCAGATGGGCTCTGATTGAGTGGCTATGCAGGCGATGCTCTCTTGATGGGCACTTTGTTGTTCTTGCATGTTTGTCGGAGTCCTTGGTCGATTAATTTGACATTTCTCATATCACGCCTTTGGTACCCTTAGGGCACCAACTTGAGATGAATGTGCGGCTCGCATGGATCTTGGCTCTGCATTTTATTGAAGCGTTGCTTGTCTGAATGGACTTTTAGATGTAAAAGCGGGACATAAACAAAAATGGAGTTAGCATTTACATGGGGCTTATTTTTGACGTTCAAAAGAAGCTACGCTGAATTTAAAAAAACTGTGCTATATAAGCAGAAATCAGGCCTTACGGCTCAGCACATTCTTCGTGACTCTGGGGTTTAAATATGAAGCGCTGGCCTGCTGGAGCGATTGTCTACATTCTGCTTGGGATCATCGTCTATGGTCTGTACATTTTGATGTTAAATTAAAATCCTGTGGTATGCCTATCTTCTTTGGCAAGCATTTTCGACGAAATCACTTACTGCGTTTAAAGTACAAATGCCCGCACTGACTAATGTACAGGAGTTGGAACTTTTTGATTGCTACTCACCTTCTAGAAAACTATGAACTCCGCATTTACTTGCCATTAATTCTGAAAAACATGGTATTTTTAAAGATGGTAGTTATTTTCTAATTTTAATTAAGGCGCGCATTTTGTTTGCTGTTACCTTAGGAGATTTTTTGAGAAACATGATGATGTAGAGAAAATAAACCTAGCTAATAAAATGCTGGTTTTTTTTTACTGCCTTTAATTTTCAATAAAACAGATGCTGAAAACAGTGGGTGTTTTAAGTCACACATCAAGCTTACACACGACCTGTAGGAAGACCTTCGTTAATAGACGCAAGCTGACATGGCTTCAGAGACCTCGAGCCAAAGCTTAGAATCTTAACAAGGCACTGCTATAAGATTTTTATGACAAAATGTCATGTATCAGTCATCTTTCCGTTAAACAATGCACTTCAGCCAGTTTACTTGCTCAAACGTTAATGCTGTCTACGTCCAACTTCTCAAAATACATTTACTGAGCACCATCGATTGCCGATTAAGCGCAGGTCAGAGTGGGTAATGTTGGTATTGTCGGCTAGCGCCAATGCCTACATTAAAATAGCAAATAAATGCAAATATGTCTCCGCAGGTCTGGTGAAAGCTGTCGAAATCGAGCGCGGTTTTCCAACGGACTGTGGTGTTCCTGTAATTCGGCGGAAATACAACGAGGAAGCCACGAGAATGAAAACTCGCCCAACGCCCCACAGCTGGCCTTGGCACGTAAGCAACCGGCGATTCAGTAATAAGAACATTTCTTAATCAAATGCTACAAAATGGAAGTGAAACGTAGATCGATAATAAATGCAGTTTAATTGATTTGCTTCGCATGATTGAAGTAGTATCTTTATACAAGAACCCTGGCACGATATGTCATTCTTTGAGCAGTGATACTAACTATTATATTCTACAAGCTAAGTATCTGCGAAAGTACTGAATTTAACTTACTTTGATATCGCCTGACGAAAAATAGTATGTCTCGTTTTTAACTGTTGATGTATGACGTAAAGTTTTATAAAACCCTTTATCTTCGTTTGTAGCGCAGCTTCTTAAGCTGACGGGTACAAAATAAGTGCATGATTACTCAGGACCTCGAATGTATACGCAAAGATGACGATCTCACACTTACTATGGTCATCATAAATCATTTGTTAAAACGCAACATGATAGATTTGTCCTCTCAGTTTTCAGAATCAAGTCAAGGAGGTCAGAGTACTACACAGAGATTCTGAAACTATAAATGTAAATGTCTTACAGTTTTTCTTCTTTCAAGGTGGGACTATGGTCGTCGCTGTTTGGTGATTGGCCGTTCTGTGGAGGAACGCTGATCACTCGCTCCCTCATACTGACAGTGGCACATTGCGTCTTCGATGCCATTGGTTGCAGATATACCCCATTTGACGGATTGATCGACATGACCATTACGTCCGAGCATCCGCTGTATGTACTAATTGGTGCTCATGATTACACACAAGCTGATCTATCTAGGCAATTGCGACGCGTGCAGTATGTAGCTGTTCACCCGAAACACAATATAACCGCGATTGGTAATG
>CACRXP010002031.1:8563-19216 GCA_902702965.1 Spirometra erinaceieuropaei
GTCGCGTAGGACGCAACACACACAGCGGAGCAAGAAGAAGCCTGCCCTTCTTCTCCTCCTGCCTCTGACCACCGGAAAAGGGAATCTGAAGGATGAAGAACATGACTCACAAAGTAGGCTTTTTCAGTCTCAGTGCTCAGATATTCAGCCTGTCTGCCTTCGATGTAAATGAGGTAGTCCTTGAAGGAGAGAGGAGGGCCCACCAAGATGGTTTGGAAGTTGACACAGTAGGAGAAGAATTCAAGCGGACTCGGCACCTGACTGGACAAGGACATAAATAGGAATACTGAGAGACGGGAGGCAGGCAGGATTTGGCGAATGCAGGAAGGGGGAGAGCGGGAGGCGATGGTGAAACGAGGAAGCAAAATAATGAAACCGCTAATATTAATCTGATGCAGGATGATGGGAAGACGAAGACGTCACCGGCTGAAAAAAAGTGTGTGTACCCCCAGGCGGGGTGAAACGCTGTTGTTTGCGACTAAAACGGGGTCACACAGGCGCTAGGCGGGCTGCGTTGCGTCCGCATCAGCCTTTAACCAACCATCGGACATTCGTGTGGCAGAAGTCAGACGGGGGTTCACACGCCACACCAGCCACTGTGCCTGCAGTCAATGAGAAGACAGTTACGAAGGCCTCTCTCACCTGATCAGCAATCCAGAAGACCAAGTGAGACAGAACCGGGGTTAGAAAAACTTTTTTCTAAATTCAGGGCTTCGTTGTGCCTGCATCAGTCGTTAACCCACCGCCGGACATGCTTCCTCTGTTTTCACGAAACGCTTGCTATTTGAGTATGCTACTAAGAATGGGGGTTGCTTAATGCATGCACCTCCAACCAGGGACATGGCTGTTGCCTCAGTGCACAGTTTGCAGTACGCAAGGGTGGCACTCATCGATTAAACGGTCCGTCTCCATATATTAAGCGGAGTTAGCATTTATGCAGACAGCTAAGCATATACAATTGAAACTTTCTTGTATTCTTACTACAAAAGCAAACTGATGCGAATACTGATTGAGAAACTACTGGCGTCAATGATAAGATAGTTAAGAAGGTATTCCTTGCCTGCTCAGCAATGTAGAAAACTAAGTGAGATAGTACTAGCCAGACAAACTCTTTAATCTAAAATCTCGCAGGGAACTAGACCCGCTCGAGTGCGACATGTCCCCGACGGTCTAGGGAATATTACTCAGGCATTTGCGGCGACTAAACTGTAGAGAAGCCCTCAGTTCCGGTTTGACAAAACCAGGCTAATGACATGGTGAGGCCTAATATTCAACGACATTAGTCCCCAATATCCAACGAGTAGGGGCTCAGACCACAAAAAACGTGGTTTGTCGAAGGAATTGGTTCTGTTTACCTTCTACAAAGGATTGACTGACATAATGACTTTCTACTAAAGAGCATCAAGTCTCAAGTTAACAGTGTAGACGCTCCGACGGTGTCTCAGTCTAGCCCGCCTGTGGAGCAGTCGAGTAAAGCTCGGCTGGCATGTTCAGATCTGATTGGTCGGATCTTATTTCGTGGCCGCACCTGCAGTAGACAAGTCCCAACCGCCTGTCATACGGGACCGGTGGTAATGGGGGTTTAACAATAACCCCTAATCATAACCCTAACCCCCTAATCCTAACCCCTGGCACTAACCCTAAACCTAACCCCTAACTGGTGCGGCTACGATATAAGATCTTACCATCAGATTAGCTAACGGTAAAATCTGCTATCGGGTTTGCTCATGTGGTGGGCCGCAGTGCCACGCAGAACACTCGGGTCCAGCTGCGTCAACACCTCGGGAATCTGCACAGAATAAAGACCGCTCGCTGGTACTTCTCCCCTCTCACTAAACGAGACTTGGCTTCAGGAATATGGTGGCGTTCTGGCCGTTACAAAGTGCTGACCTCGATGAGATCCTGGCCGGTTGACGGCCCAAATCGATCTAACCACTTTATTGCGCGATTCCTCATTTTGACTTCATACCACCGCTTCACGCCACAGCAAATATCTCCCCACCATGGACAACACGCTTGTCAATATCCCAACGTGAGCCGAGATGGATGTTGTCAATAACACTCGACATCTTGCCCTTTAAGCGAGGTAAGACATGCTCCTACTAACGGGTCAAAAGATCCACCAACTGCATAGACGGCGCAGCATTAGACAACACCAAACAACTCGTTACCATCGACGCACGCACGCACGCTGACTTACGTGGTCCTATTGTTTCACCAGTTGATCTGTTGTCAACCCCGTCGGTTCCTTCCGTGTTTTGAAAAGGGGGTGGGGAGGGGGTTTTAGGCAGCCAATCACTAGCCAGCCTCCCGCCTCTGACAAAAACTCCACAGCAGGACTTATGTAAGCCCCGTCTCAGTTGAGTGGAGCATGACCACACTAACGGACTCAGCGCATGGAAGGCGCCTACGCAAGAATTAAACCACCAAAACCGACGCCTCGTTCTCTTGCTGTTGCACGCCCACTCAATGAATGTTTTCCCCATCTTATGAGTGGGGCCTAGTCCTCGAATACGGCAGTTATGGGTTACGTATACAACGGAGAATGCAAAACAAGGAAGATACTAAATCCTACAGGAGCAAGGTGCAGCATTTACTGTAAAAAAATGCTAGCAAAAGTTGCTCCAAAATGGATCATGGCGTTGCAGCAGGAGGAATAACATGACAATGGTCTGCATTAAGGGTTTGTAGCATCTGAGCCTCAGTCCGGCGTTCCATGCGCATCGAGTGTCATTAAGCTCAACGCTCTACCAACGGAGCCTTTGGCTCGCTGTCCTGTCGGTTGCCAGCGTGAGTATCTACTATGTTGAAGTTTGATGACAGAAGCGAAGAGGCAAGTTCCAGGAAGCAGCCGCGAGGGAGACACGATCGCTGGAACAAGAACTTTATTGGAATTTTATGGCGTGGCAGGCGAGTTGACCATGTTGACTTTGCTGTGGATTCGAAGACGTCTAATGAGGTCAAACCCGTTCTGAAAAATGCGAACCTGTTGGTAGGAGGCTAACGTGTTGCCGAAGTTTGTTAGCGCCGCTCCGGCTTACCGTGTTCCCCAAATTCATTTTCGTCAGACTTTGTAGGTTGCTGCTCTAGAACCGACAACACTGCCTCAAGCCTGTCGGTCTGCGGGGGGGAGCGACGAGGTCCTCCAGGGTCTCGGGACTGATTTGCAGGTGCTTAAGTGCAGTCTTCAGGGCGTCGCCACTTCTGCCTGCCAACACCCGCAGCGACGTCACGCCATAGATGAGTCACTCATTATTCATGCTCATCTTCTATTCACTCCAACATAATTGCGTCTAAGTCTGTGTGGTGTGTACAGTAGCCTCCTCTGGCTCATTGGTCAGAAAATTGGACTTTTAACCATCAGGACGCGGTTCCAGCCTCGGGGGTTGCGCACCTCGGGGTTGGATGTGACTGGCTGATGACGGCTAGCGGGCCAGAAATAGACATTCCAGTCTTTCTAGTCTTTGTCGGTAATGCCATTCTGCCTACATTACGCGCCGCTGTGCGGCTGCTGGTTGGACTCGAGAGAGAGCCCGAAAGGCACAACGGAACGAGTGCGTTCCGCAATTTGATCGGCGCCATCTACCATTGTTGCAGCTATCTCAACGCGGCGTGTACAGTTGCTGGCCAATATAATGAAATGTTAACCGAAGTGTTCCACACTTCGGGGTTGGGTATGACTGGCTGACGACGGCTAAAAAGCCAGAAATGGCCATTCCAGTCTCCCTTGTCTTTGTCGGTAATAACATACTGCCTCTATCATGCGCCGCTGTGCGGCTGCTGGTTAGACTCGAGGGAGAGAGCCCGTAAGGCACAACGGAATGAGTGAGTTTCGTAAGAACGATCAGTGAGCGCCCCCTACCATTGTATATTCCCGATCGAAAACCGACAGGGCAACGGGCTCCTGGAGCAGCGGTCAGAGGCGTGGACTTGTAACGGGTCGCGAGTTCGGGCCTCAGATGTTCCACACTTCGGAGTTGGGTATGGCTGGCTGACGACAGCTAATAAGCCAGAAATGGCCATTCCAGTCTCCCTTGTCTTCGTCGGTAATGACATATCCTGAAATGCATTTTCAATTGGATAGAATTACCAAGGTTGGTTTGTAATATTGATCACCTCGCATCATAGTCCCCAAATATTTCGGTTCCTTCAGGATGCCTGCTTTTGAATGAGCTTCCTTCCGGCTGCCTGCAAGAACTATACTCTTTAGACGGTGGCTAGATCTTCCTGCAGCCTATAAAGTCCTACGTCACTACATACGACACGATCAGGACAACACGGAGTTTAAAGATGCCGAGCAAACACGGCCCGTCGACTAATCCACCCAGAAGGGGAGCCCAGGTGCGGCCGACCCCCATTGAGGTGACGACACACAACGCAGGAGACCGACTACGTTCACAGACAACGGCCAGAAAGTCAAGGCAGAGAAAGAAGAAAAAAATCAGTCGGCCCAAGGCCAACTAATTCGGTCGTTTGATCGAAATTCCGGTTGATTTTTTGCGCGAAACGCCTTGATAGTAGAGAGGCGGTCAAGCCCGCCGAAACGTCAGTCAATCAATCCCGCTGATTCGGCGAACCCTTCATATTTATCACACTTGAAAATTTTATAGTCAAGGATCCTTTCCTATCCCTTCGCCTTCGATATTTGCCATGGGCAGCTGAGGTCCAAGCGTTTTCCGCTCTACGTGCACACCCTCCGTTTCACGCTGAGGGTGTCGCGGCGATTTCAAATGAATGGCGTTCCCTTCATTGACTTTGCTGACTCTCAAAGAGTTGCTTTCCAGGTACAGTGTGTGACCTAACTCACAAAAGGTGATGACAGAAATTGAGACGATTAATTGTGGGCAACTGAAATGTTGTACATTTTACTTATTCGCCTAGGTCATTCCAGAAAATGTCCTTTCTACATGTATAGTATGTCTATAAATTAATTTTAGCCGTCCGAAGGTCTACAAATTTGAGCGGAAATCTGCGTTACCTTGTATTACGGCGGTTTCCTAAGCTGATATCTATCCTAGAAGATATTTTGCGCAATCGTGTGTGTTTTTCTATGCAAAGAGAGCAATCTGAACTTCTGCCCAACGTAAATCAGATGAAGCAAGATGTAACCAAGCAGGTTTACCGAATTCGAAAAAGTCAGATTTGCAAATCTGTGTGCTTTCATGCCTTTAAGCTCAGTAACAACGCCAACGTGTAATCCTTCATTTAAGCTTTCCGATGCTTTTCTGTCCTCAGCGAATAGTTATAATAACTTACGAAAAAAAGGTCCTCAATAAAGTGGATGCTAACTTATAGGCAAACTGCATAATACTTTTTGAATGGTCTAGTTTCAACTAATGCGTAATTTGGAAACGGAACGGGCAGAAGATTGACAGTTTTTGCAATGCGGCCAGTATGCTGTGCATTTGCAATCTTGGAACGGGGCATAAAAGTAAAAAAGCGTAGCAAAAAAGGCTCTAATAAAAGGAGAATAGTGAGTTCTTTCATTTGCAGCAGACGAATTATCACTAATTTTCGAGACAGTGAAAAAGCCGACCAAACGTCCCAATTTTTGCCTCGACTTCACCTCGGAAAAAGATTAGGTACGAAAACATTTGTCTGAAAAATGCACAATCTACATCGCTTTTTATAGAGGTTACTCATAAGAGAACATATTTTAACTGATCTGAGGCATACTCATCGCCAAATTCCTTTTTGGACGTTCACTTTTTTCTCCACGATGAGGTTCCGTGTGTGGGTGAGTCTAAAAATATGACCGAAACGGCCATCTGCACTTGAATGAATGTCCAAGAATTCACTACTTCGATAAATGCTTTTAAGATACACCTTATATTGGAGGTTTCCATGAACACATTGAATAGAATCTACATTTATGTGCAGTCGATTGAAAACACTGAAAACCGTGAAGTATTCACTGCTGACTCAAGGACGATCTGAAACTCATCGTGTTCCAACATCAGAAATAACAATGAAAAAATTTGACGGAAGGGAATTTCCCTTAAAATGCTCACAATGGCATCTGTTACTAGTCGCTGTGCGATTGCCTGCGAGGGTTCTGGTATGAGCCCCAGGGCACAACGGAACTAGCATGTTCCGTAACCTGATCGGTGAGCGCCCACTGTCATAATTGAGATTTCCGATCACAACCTACAGGACAACGGGCCCGTGGCTCAATGGTAGAGCGTCAAATGCCATGAACAAAGATCCCGGGTTCGAATCCCAGGGGCTTCACGCTTGGGGATGGGCATGACTGACTAACGACGGCTAGTAAGCCAGAAATGACCATTTCGGTTTCCCTTGTCTTTGTCGATACCATCCATTTACGTCTACACAATGGTGTGTTTACGACTGCACTTGATAACTCTATTTAAATGTATTAGTTACTGACCGGCATATCAAAGCGTGACCTTGCGAAAAAATTTAATCCTGTGACGCCCCTATCGACGGAATCGAGCGACAACCTGTTTGTCCTAGTCAACTGCATTTCAAAAAACGCAAAATTGAAATAAATACAGCCAATGCGCGTGAAATCGTTTTGGAATCTATGCTCAAACTCTAGGCTGTTGTCTAGTTGCCATCATACTGGGCAGTACACTTATGCATGAAGGACATTTGAGCGTAAACTTAACTAAAAACCTATCGTCAAGCGTCTTTCTATTTGTGGTGTTTTACTTACTCGGTTTTTTTGCATACACAGGCATTCTGTACATAGAAAACGTCATAATTAATATTCCCGATCACAACCGACAGGACAACGGGCCCGTGGCTCAATGGTAGAGCGTTCAACTGCATGACCAAAGATCCCGGGTTCGAATCTCAAGTGATCCACACTTGGGGTTGGGTATGACTGGCTGATGACGGCTAATAAGCCAGAAATGGCCATTCCAGTCTCCCTTGTCTTTGTCGGCTCCATCTCACCTATGTCTACTACTACTAGTCGCTGTGCGACTGCCTGCGAGGGTTCTAATATGAGCCCCAAGGCACAACGGAACGAGCATGTTCCGTAACCTGATCGGCGAGCGCCCACTGTCATAATAGTAAACTTCATTTTACTCAGTTACAACGATATTTGACAGTTTTGGAACTCCCTACCTTCCTAAAAAATTGGTATTTCAAAACAACGTACTATTAGCTGTAACATTTCTGGCATGTTTTCGGTTCGCTTAAGGTCCTTTATTGTTAATTCAAAGTTTGGGTTCATTTGTTTTTGCCGGTTTGCAAATGATTAGTGATTTAGGCACCTTTCATGAGGCAGGTCACATAGTGTACGTGAATTGGTCCGTAGATGTGAGCAGATGTGCCCCTAACACGGGCCACGCGGTAGATGCGTTGAACAAACATGTGGGGGGGGGGGGAAGGACTTAGATCGAAGTCCGGCAGGCGTCGTCGGGAATGCGCACCGTAACAAATGCCAACATTTGGAGTGTGGTGGCAGGCCCAGTTGACGGTTCACGTCGCGCATATTGGGACCCCCGTTGTCACCCATGTTACTGTTGGTCAAAAACCTGGTCTTTTTGTGTGGACCAGGGGGTGTGGAGTGGAGCGTCAAGGCGCGGGCTCGACCGTGCCACCCATCTGTGCCCTCCCCCACCTCCGGTCTTCTTGACTATTTCTTGCCACTGGGTCCAGGTGGGGGGAGGAGAGAGTGAGATAGGTGCTGTGCAAGTCTACTACCATTATAAACTAATTCACGCCCAAGTCATCGTGCCTGTTTCAACTTGTTGCTGTGGAGCACACGGTGGGCATCATCGGTCACGACGCTCGAACTGCCATGTATGCGCGTATGTGTGCATGTATCCTGTGCCGCCAAAACGGGCCACGTGGAAGATGTGCTGGACCAACACGGAGACCATATTGGATCCTGGCAGGCGTTATCGGGGATTCGCGCACATAACAAATGCCAACATTTGGGGTGTGATAGCGGACCCATTTACTGGCTCACATCACGCTAATTGAGATCTGAGCCTCCTCGCCCATACCTGATGTTGTTTAAAATGCTGCTCAAGTGTCTGCTTTGGAAAAGGGGATGTGGCGGTATGCCTACGTGCGGGTTTACGTCGCGCTAGTCACCTGCGTCCCCTCCCGCCTCCGGCCTTCTTGACTTGATCATGACACAGGGCCCAGGTGGAGGGAGGAGGAGAATTGAGTGCGGCAGATGCTTCGAAAGCCTGCTACCAGCATAAACGAATTCCTACGCATGTCACCTTGCCTGCTCTCCCTTTGTTGTTGAGCACAAGGTGGACATTGTCGGGCACGACGGTCGAACTGCCATATGCGAGGGGGGTTCGATCAAAACACAAATATTGGGCTCGTTCTATGCATCAGACGGTGTTGCTCGATGCACGACCACTATCAGTTCTACGTGACCAAGTTAACAAGCAAACAATCCCTCCAGGGCTCTAGTCCTGACGATCCAAGATGAAACGGAATGAGCATATTCCGAGGTGATCAACAGAGCATATCTGAAGAACGCCATTTTTGCAAGAATTGAGAACCTGGCGAGTCTAAAGACAGCAAAATCCTGCTCACTTACTGGGCATTCTTTTCTACACGGAAAGGAAGATTAAATGGGTGTCGCGTCAGGCAAATGTTTACCCTAAACAGACGCTGATTACAGTCCAAACTGTATGTAGCATCAGAGGATGGGTCAGAGAAGGAAGGAAGAAGAGGTTTCACAGCTTACAGGACGGCGTGTTCCCGTTGTAGGGCTGTTAGGGCAGGGGTGCGGGGAGCGAGGACCTCTGATGCCGGTGGGGATGGCATGACACCACCACCACCGCCGCCGTCGCCGCCGCCGCTCGGCTCTACATGCAAGCCATCGTTGTCGGCGGGCAGGCTCCCATTGCCCATCAGAAGGTTTGAATGCTGGCACTCCTTCCGTATGGTGTCTCCGTCCAGGAGGTTGGCTGCCAGCAAAGTTAATCGCTGTACGAGCACCATCATTGGCCTGCGTGGAGCACAAAAAAACATGTGGTGCGGAGCACAACTAAGAATAAAAGGGGGCCGAGAGGGGACGATAAGGGGAAAGAGCATCAAACAGGACGCAATTCTGAGGAGGCAATGAAGACGAGTACCCGACGGCGTAGAAAGACAAGTCGGAGCAATGGGTACAGCATCGTCGAGCAGTATTGAGGGACTAACTGAGGGAAAGGCTATGCCTTCTAATTTCTGCAGTACTGCCTCTGTCAGAAACCGGATATGGGTGAACCCATGGGAGCACCTTTTAATTGCAGGTAGCATTGCATGGAAAAGGAAAAATTAGTCTCCAGACATAGATCAAAGAGTTGAAGCAAATGCCCCTGGAGACACCTAAGAAGTGTATGTTTGGAGGAATTCTTCGGTGCAGTTCTTCGCTGAATCCAGCGGAATCGAAGTGAAGAGCGAGACCACATCGAATGACACCATTATCTCGTCACATGAAATGTTGAGATGGAGTTCTCGGAGTTCTTCATACGAGGGCTTATAGTTGGGTGCACCGATTAGGGAGACCATCTGTCGCAGTGGGATATCAATTCGTGAATTTTGAGAGGATCATATATCCTGTTTTTAAGACTAGGCACGAACTTCGGAGATTAGTTTCCTTTCTGTAAGGCATTTTAGTTTTTTTACAGTAAATCACTTCCGCGATTTTGTGGGGTCGGCAGCTAGATGTCGAAGCAATAGGATTCTATGGCAGTATGCGCGAGTTAAACTAGCAATAAAGTCACCTCAGGGTCTTCAAATTGCTACCCGTTATGGCCAACAAATGCATGCAGGAAAAGGTATTTCCAATGCTACGGCCGCTTGGGCACTAAAACCAACCACCTGGCGAACTTCCCATACGCGAAAAATGTATCTGAAGTAGTCGAAAGACAATTAAAAAAGTACCAGATACACGTGGCACACCAGTCGGGAACTACCTTACGCACACAGCTTGTACACCCAAAGGACACGGTTGGCTACCTTGATAGAAAAGGTGTTATCTAAAAAATACCAAGTTCTAGTTGTGATGCCGTCTATTGTGGCTAAACTGATAAATCTGTCTTAACCCGTATACATGAACATCAGTTAGCGGTAAAGAGACGCGATCATCTATCCCAGGGGGCCATGCACATACACAGGACACTGGGTACAAATTTGCATGGAAGAACGCCCGCATCGTTGGCGCCTGCCCAGTAAGGAAGGGCCGCGAGTTTCCGGAGGCAATGCTCTCAGACGAGGCATGCATCAACCGGCATATCGACCTAGATGCGGCATACAAAATCGTTAAGGACGGATTCAAACAGATCCAACCAATCCCAAGAAGATTACTTTAACCAATCACAGAATCCTTTGTCAGACTCGGTCTAGAAGTTAATTACTGTTGCACGCCCGTTGTCTGAAGACGAGCTGGGGAACCAATCTCGGAAATTTACACAATAAATTTTACTGTTACCCATAGAATTCTATATTCCTAATTATATCTCTTGGGATGCCTGTTCTTCAAGTTATATATATCAGAGGGGAGACGACAGAGCCTGGGAGGTAGATTGATACAGCACTTTTTCGGGCTTGTTTGCCTTCATTCAGCATATTATAACCCTGACCATATATATATATATATATATATATATATATGGTAAAGGTATTATACCGTACTCCCGACCTAGATACTTGCTAAAAGCCCAGACACGT
>CACRXP010002035.1:0-19168 GCA_902702965.1 Spirometra erinaceieuropaei
CCAGAAAATCGTTGCATATGAGACAGGGATTACGAGACGCACTTTATTTATTGGACCTGGGATCTTGTGATTGTGTTTGACGTCTTCGACAAATTTCCATGAAGCTGAGCGACCATCTGTTAGTTAAGTCAATCCGCCACTGCTTATGTCTGAAACGCCAGCTGAAAAGAGGATTTTGAGACATATTCTTTTGTGCAGTGCAGGATGGTTGCTTCCGTAGTGAGGGACAGTTTCAGCATCACGGTCTTTCGTATAAAAGATGTTGTGAGGTCCCCATCGTACAGTTTTTGTCATTTATCTCGCCTCTTTGGGAGTGAATGTTATGCCTGAGAATACATTATCCAGCGTCTAATGTAGTCGTTTAGCTTCGCGGTTCTTCATGAAAACACTTTTATCCTCAGATTCGAAAAACCTTTTATACTGATGCTTTTCAAGATAGACTCTGACACTGGAGAGTCCACTAAGGAGTGCCAGTTTAGGTATTCTTAAGAGACATACCTGGACGCAGTGGGTATTACAGGGAGAAAAAATATGATTGTCGGCACTCACGAATGGCGGTCAAGCGAAGTAGTCAGATTTTATTTGACAATTACGCTCCATGTTTACGTCAATTATGCTGCGAATAGGATGTAGACAGTATTGTCCGTGATGATGACCTTCGTCAGCGAGAACAAGGACCATTCTATTACCCGACCTCGGCCATAAGAATTTCTTGCGTTTTTTCGATTGGTGAGGTTTAAGGACCTTTTTCACGAAAAGAACTAGTGTCAGAGATGCACGTGTTGAGAACACATAACTAGGAATAAGATTCGGGGGAATTAAATCGACGCTAACCGAAAATTATGCATTAGTAGTACTTCACAGTCAAGACTCATTGCCTTACATGAGAGGTTAATTTCGACACACTTGGGAGTACCATAAATTTACCTCTACATGTTATAGGCCGAAAGAGAAAGAAGGTTTCCAATTGGGAATTGGCTCCCTGTTCCGTTATTACATTCCTTGTGGCAGCGTCTGTCATTCGCATTTAATCTGCAAGTGCCTTTTCAGGTAATGCGAGAATCACAGGCTTTGAAGGTCGGAAACTGCTGCTCCTAATCATAAAAGACAAAACCCACCTAAAGCAAACAACTGTAAGGACAACGATATCTGAAGTATGACCATGCTTACAATCGCCGTAATTCCACTTTGCTCTATTCGCTTAATCTTGCGGCGGGTTGGAGTCACGAACTACAAGGTTCGCAAGTGTAGCTAGCTGTTCTTCAACCAGCATCCTTTTTTTATTAATATCAGTTACTGTAGTGAGATATGAGGCTTTTCAAATAACTTCTGATGATCTCGACAGGAAACGTTTTCTCATTATCCGTGCTGATAGCAAGCTAGCGCTATACTTTCGCACAACATAATCTCAGGAAAAGGATCCAATTCTGAAGAAGAAATGGACCACTGTCATTTATCGAATCCGAAGCGGTGACTGTTTCTGCGTGTATGTGGATCTCATATGCCGACCCCTGGGAACTCATAGAAACAAATAGAAACGAATTCCGTTCTCGAGTTGGCAGGAGTTATAAAATTAAAATCCATTTTAAAAAATTATTCACAACTGCGTAGCCACAGAGCCTTACAAGTACTGACTTAGGCCGATGACATGTATTAAACCAGGGCAATTACCATTTGAATGAACTTTAAAGAGTTAGACGTTTCAAAGTCGAGAGGACGACTTACTTGTTCATAATACCACGCACTGCGTCTGTTCCAATGCGTGTAGCCGCGCCCGCAGTCAACACTGCCGCTCCAACACTAGTCAGTGCTAACGAAGCCCCGAGAGTAATCGGTAGCCCAATCAATCCGATTACGGACAGGACGGTTCCTAAGGTTGAGGCTGACGTTCCCACAGTCGATGCTATGAGGCAATCATTACGTATTTTAACGAACTCGCCACGCGCCCTCTCGAGCACTTCAATAAGGTTCGTTGTGCTTTCAGCAGCGTCCCTAAGGAACGTCAGGAGGTCGCCTACAAGCCACAAAAGTCCGATTGACACTGATACTTTTGCCTTTTTGAAAAAAATTGCACTAGGAAATGCCCTACGCGCCAGTATATGGAACTTTAAAATAGTCGCAAAATAGTTGGTTGCTAATTTTACTACATTCCGATTAGAACATTTCCGGTAACATCTCACCGTATAGCAACATGTGACTTTAATGGAAGGTTAAAACACATTGAAAAAATTAACTACACATCAATCGTTTAATTGATACCGACTTCTATTTCCTAGATATAGTCTATCGGACGTTTTGGCGAAAATGAAGACAAAAAATAAACTTTCAGCACTTTTCAAAGGTGTCCTACAAGAGACCAGATAATTTCAACTCTACCACTCTGCGTCCCGAAGAAATAACAGTGGGACATTAGAGGTACACATAGTGACAGCGATATAACCACCTAACGAGGAAACATATTCGCTTAATTGTTTCTCAGGATAATTCAGTTCATTTATAATTACATTGGTGAACCTCGGCTCATCAAATGATAGCATATTTCTAGAGCTACCAATGAAAACACAAACAGGAAGTATTCGGTCAACTGTCACGTCTTCTTCTTTCGTCGGCGTATGGCCGAATGTTTAGAACTGAAATCACATCATCGTAACAGAAATGTATGACAGACTGGTAAATGGCTGCCCAAACGATTTAGAATGTCCCCAAACGGACGAAAACATACGTGCCATCTTATTTTGGCAAGAAGACTTAAATTTTAGAAGAGCCGCGAGAGTAGGCTTTAACACTGTGCCTCGAACATTAATTGCACTTTTGAATCAGTCCCTTTATGTGCAGTATACGAATATATGTGTCTTGCTTATAAATGGCCGTCGTAGGATTTATAAGTGTTAGGCAATATTTAAGAATTGGAGTAAAATTTTGCATAGAGTTTAAAGTACGCAACTTTTAAACTTACCCTGTTTGCGAATAAACCTCCAAACCAATCATAATATTGAATTATAGCTGCTCCCCTTAGAAATGTGTAAAGCGCATTAATCTACGCCTGCCCAGTGTTTTCACAATGGTTCTTTCTGTCGTCTTCGCAAGTTTCTTACATAAAGGAAGAGTGAGAAGCGAGGGTTGTGTCCCTCGTCTCCCCAATTTCTTGCACTATGTCTGTCTCGGCTCCATTCCACGTGCATGACTGGAAATTTTCCAGGATGCCGTTCTCAACCCTCTTTTATTCTGCATTACAAATGCGGTATTATTACAGGTTAATAATTATTCATTGATGCCCTTGTATACTTCGAATGTAGCTAGTACGGGGGCATTAGGGTCAGGGTTCATTGATAATTACATTGGTGAACTTCGGCTCATCAAATGAGGGCATATTTCTAGAGCTACCAATGAAAGCACAACCAGGAAGTATTCGGTCAAACGTCAGGTCTACTTCTTTCGTCGGCGTATGGCCGAATGTTTAGAACTGAAATCACATCATCGTAACAGAAATGCATGACAGACTGGTAAATGGCTGCCCAAACGATTTAGAATGTCCCCAAACGGAAGAAAACATACCTAAGTAGAGCCGAATTAGTGACAAACTTGCATGTCTTTATACTGTGGAGCGGTCCGAAAGCATGAAGAAGGGTTAGTACTCACCCGTGAAAAAGGACAAGAACTACAAAGAAGAGAACTCGCTTATTCGCAGGCTGTAAACTAAGCCATATTTCTAACTTACATCACGTTGACTACCCTGAGAAGGGGAATATACATCAAGTGCAAAACGTGCTCCGATGAGTGGCCACAGTCTTTGGACTGGATTTCATACTTTTTGAGCGATATCAGTACGTCCCACTGCCGGCCGATTGATCCATTGGTGAAAAAAAAACAACTTTAGACCATAAGTTGGTCAGAAATAGATCCCGTCCTCCATTGAACCGTAATAAATCAACGAAAAGCAAACTTGAGGTGCACATTTTACAAAGGCTTTTTCCACTGAAATTAATTGTTAACTGCTGAGTGTTGCGTTCCCTTCTGCGCAACCTGTACCTGAGTAGCTAGGGTCTGGACAGTTATCGGTCCTTTAAAGCTTTTCTTATAATATATGAGGCACTGTCATCACAGCTTTTTCATACAAAAAGATTCCCAGATGTACCACCAAAATTGGTGAAACAGAGCTATTTTTCAAGCGGCCGCTTCTAAACGCAAAATTATTCTCAATCTAAGTTTGTACACCGCAGCCCTTCAACTGCCCTACCCTTCCACCTGCACTTCAAAACCCTCTCTCCACCACGCAAGATTTAAGAGTGCCAGAATTTTCACCGCATTATTGTTCCACATAGGCCTTGTTTCCAGACTTTAGGCGTGTCTTAAAAGCTTCGTACGAATGACATGCATCTTTTATTTTCGACTGCTTTCATAACGGAGTTTTCAAAAAGCGCTGTCTATCTTCGTCGTGCGTTCCTATGCTTCTTAAATCCAGCGGCTCATCACTGCGAAGAATTGATTTGAATCGATTTCAGTACACTTTTACAGGGTAAGCAATGCTCTTCGAACGGCCTGCAGGGACCGTTTGTAGCTCATCGGCGGTAAATGTTGGCCCGTTAGGTCGGCTAATACGATGCTGGTTCCAGCAAAAACCGATTTTCTGACGAGCAGTATAAAAATGCTCAATTCAACCGCTTAAGCGCTAAATTGTAAGCTGCAGATATCGCTTTTCGCACAAACATACGATATCATGCCGTCTTCAGTGTCCGGCGTTAAATCTTTGCCTACCAACTTAAGTTCACCTGCCTGCACTTCTAAATCAGATCCATTAGGATGGCTATCTTCCCGAAGGAGTGCTGCTTAACAGCACGCAACATACTTTTCCAATGCAGTCTTCACCGAAAAGCCCACTTTCTCACTGTAATTTATGTGCCCGAATATAAAGAAATATCTCCAGACATTGGTGATTTTATAAGTTGGACGTCAAAAGGCAATATCACCTTCCTCGCTTGCTATTGCACTCGGCTCAGTAGGACAAACGGTCTTCCTACTGGCAGCTCCTGATCAGTCTTGATAGAAAGATCGTTTAACATTCCCAAGAACAATTCGTGAGCTGGTTTCAGCATTTACAGTGGTGAGAGCAGAAAATGTCCTGAGGTTTGGCAACATCGTCTGCGAAAGGAAAGCCATTAGTAGCTTGAACTGTATGCCCGATTTCCTTTGTTGACTAGACTATCCGCTGCATTACTTCTCCTGTGCCACCGTCACCTTTGAACGTAAGAAACTATGTCAAAATAATCGATTATAGGATTGCAATTTAGATAAGCCGTAGAACTGAATGCTATGATAATGATCCCCCTTGCTGCCAAGTTTCCATCCTAACTTTTGATTGGTAATAGGCATAGGATAAAAGTTTGAAGATTAGGTTTACATTCGTGTTATAATATGGACTTACAGTCATTGGTTGCATGCAAAGCCTAAATTGTGGGAAACAAGGACGGGTAGGACGTGGTTCCAGAAAGGGTTATGCATATCCTCGGAGTTAAGATCAGTCTACGAGTTTCACTTTTTCTTGCAGTCATGATCA
The DNA here is from genome assembly GCA_902702965.1 of Spirometra erinaceieuropaei. Classification (NCBI taxonomy): domain Eukaryota; kingdom Metazoa; phylum Platyhelminthes; class Cestoda; order Diphyllobothriidea; family Diphyllobothriidae; genus Spirometra; species Spirometra erinaceieuropaei. The sequence goes on from CACRXP010002035.1 coordinate 5,555, forward strand.
CGATTATTTTTAACATTGGGGTCAGTTATGCCTTTAACCATAGGCAAGAAGTTGCCGAGACAATTTCTTGCGGGCTTCGGTCTAATTCTGAGGTTTGGCAAAGCTCGAGATAAGACTGGCGTTAGCGATCAATCTAACGCTTACCAGCTTTGTTGATCCTCTGGTGGTTTAAGTCAGGGCATGAATAAGGTATGTATCAAAGTTATTGATTACGTCTCAGAGCAACACCAGGCGGCCTTAAGTACACGCAAAGTGTAATTTCAGTTGCAGATAGGCACAGACTGGTTTGACTTTCTTGCGTAGATATTGCCGTATAAGCCTTACAGCAAGTAGCGACCGTCTTATCGCCCAGCCAAAAGTCGTCGCAGCTTAATACCACCTGCATTATGTTTACCAAATCGGTAACTATGATAAATGCAGGACAAAAACCTTTAAGTGAGCACCAGCCGTAGAAATGTTCGCAGCGGTAGCAATTTCGTAAGTACCTTAGCAAATTACAGAGAACAAAGCTGTGACAGTAATTGCTGAGCGTGGGTACTGGAGTCTTTTGAGAGGCTTCTTCCCGGATATAATCAGGGTATTTCATGTGACTGTCAGCAAAAACGCTGATTTGTTTGCATATAATCCCCCAGTAAGCGAGTCCGATAAAATGTATAGTAAGAGGTCGTAAAACGTGTTATACTAAAACTCCTAATCTATATTTTCAAGTTTTCATCTTACGTTGATCACACAGAACGCGGACTATTTCCCGATGAAAAAATTAACTAATACTCTGCGAAATACAACAAGGTAAGCTTCAAGTCTTCGAATCCATGGTTTCTTTGTTACGCTAAAGAAAACATTTTTTTACTTTTTTACGGCATTTTTCACAAATTATTTACTTGATGGAATGCTAATTAGCGCTTGGAACGGCAACACCTTGAACGGGCAGTTTAAAATGCTTAAAAAAAGACATATGACCGCCAGAAAAAAACGTGGCTAGAATATTAGCAAATTTCATATTTCGGGAGGAAAATGACCTAAAAAATAATTACTCGTGTCAAATTTTGGGAAAAATGCTTACCTCGTTCACCTATACATGCATTATGCAGTACTGATAGCATTTTGACGCCTGAACCTAGCGATTTTCTGGCTCATTTGGATTTGCGAGCCAATGCAACACTAGTAGTCTAATTGGCTTACGCAGCGTAGCCTGCACGAGAAAATGAGCCATTCCGCTTCTACTGGAGAAGGGGGGGGGGTTTGGTAGCCTTTAACACGAGGCAGCATTCCCCCACGCACGTCCGCACGCCACTTGTTGGCGTCAGTGTCAGTGGGGGTAGCGTTCGCACACGCACCTCTAAACGCCTGCAGGCAGTTGGCTCACCTTCTCCAGCCAGTTGTTGGCGCCAGTGTCAGGGGGGGAAGGGTAGCGTTCGCGCGCGCCCCTACATGCCTGCAGGGAATTTACACACCCTCTCGAACACGAACATAGGTATCGCTTGATCGCTTTGCATCAGATGGACGGCTGGCCAGTTTTGTCCCACATCCCCACCGTATTAATTTCGCGGTCATGCTGGCATCCCAAAGCGAGTGCATACGCCTGGCTCCAAGTTGCACTAATAATAAGTTCGCCTTACTCGTTGGCCGCGTCTATCGCACTCCCAACGTCAATGACAATTTTGATCGTTCTCTCTCACGGGCATTTCATGCTTCGATAGACTTAAGCTTTAAGTATCAATTGTTTGCGGGTGGCTTTAATATCCCTGAAGTCTGCTGGTTTCCGCCTTGAGGCCTCAGAAGGTTCGAAGACTTTCTTGAGGCTGTGGATGTTGGGCTGTAGACCCGAGGATCAAGCATACTCAACCTGATTTTCTGTAGAGGCTGCATGCCTTCGTCTTTGTCATCTCTTGGCCCACTCGGGGTCTCAGACCATGACATAGTTGTTTCAACATTGGAATTCGAGGCTGACAAAACGTTGTCCCCAAAGTATAGCATTTTCCACGATTTCCGATCAACTCGCTCAACCGAATTATTAACACGCCTTAATTCCTACGACAGGATTGATTTCTTCCTTAGTTGGGAAGTCAATGTTTGCACTGCAAAACTGTACGAAATTTTGGATCCGCTTATTTCTAGTTTTGTCCCCTGTAAGAAAATTATTAACGTTGGGGATACCCAACGTTAACAATTTTCTAACGGGTGTGAAAAAGAGAAATAAGCAGATCCAAAATTTCGTACAGTTTAACACTGCAAACAGTTTGTAGTGCAAAACATTTACATTTTCCTACCCTTACCCTTTCGTCGCAGGTTGCGCAGACTTTCTGGTCGATTCCATCTTCATAACGACGTTTCCGTTCTTCCCTTGGTCGACCGGGGCAGTTATAGAAACTATAACCTTCACTCTGTGGGATGTGACTGTTGCGATTCGGCGTTCTCGTCAGTCTTATAGTCCAGGCCCTGATGGTGTCCGAGTAAGCATTTTAAAAGCAAATACGATTTTTCCATCCCTTTTATTAAAAGATATTTGGTCTCGTCAATAAAAGTGAAGCTTATCCTACCTCGTGGAAGGAATCACATGTTTTGCTCATTACCAAGCATGGCCAATCGACGTCATTTGATGACTTTCGTTCAATACACACCCTCCTCGCAGTTTCGAAGACCTTAGAGACATTGATCAGAGATAAGATTATGTGTCCCTTAACAGTGCATAACCTACTGAGTGCTGCTCAGCATGGATTCCTCAAAGCTCGGTCTTGTGACACCTGTCAACTCTCCTTCTTTGACTATGTTCTCCAATCTAGGGACAATTGTTTTGCACTTTACACAGTGTATTTCGATTTCACTAAGGTTTTTAATCGTGTTGACCATGCTCTTCTTCTCTTGAAACTGTCCTCTTTCGGAATAGGTGAGAAACTGTTGAATTTTATATCCTCTTACCTGGACACTCGTACACAACGAGTTAAGATTTCCAATACTATCTCCAACCACACGCGTGTGAGGAGTGGAGTCATTCAGGGTAGTGTACTCGGCCCGCTTTTATTTTGCCTTTTCGTTAATGATGTACCCGATGTATTTCAGAATGGTAAGCCTTTCATGTATGCCGATGATCTTAAAGTTGCATATCCATATAAGCCGGCAGATCATGGCATAGTGCTTGAGCTCCTAAAGATCGACCTACAGGCTTTAGCCCAGTGGTGCCGCACATGGTGCCTTTCTCTTTCTTGGCATAAGTGCTCAGTCATGGTGGTTGGCGACGACCGCCAGCCTCAACTAAGCATTGAAGGTCACGCCATAAATTTGCCTGGAGTTATTAAGGAGCTGGGCGTATCATACTCCAAGAGCATCAATCTTTCGGAGCACTGTGCCTTGATAGTCTCCAAAGCACGTAGAACGACCGGGTTTTTCCTCCGAAACTTAAAAACTACTGACATTAGAATGCGTCTTTATGACATGTACGTTCGACATGGACTGGAATACTGTTTGTTTTTATTTAGCCTCATGAAAGCTACTGAGCGGAAAAAAATAGAATCCGTTCAACACCTTTTTACCAAGAGAGATTTAACCCCGGAACTCTGGCATTTGTCTTACCAAGAACGTTGCCGCCTTTCAGACCTTGATGCTTTATGGTTCCGAAGATTACAAAAGCGACTATTTTTGCTATTTAAACTCTTATATAATTACACATTTAACCCACTCACTACTTTAAGACATCATGTCCAGCCCCGACGTTACAGTCACCGTGAGGACTTTTTATTTCTTCCTCTGGCACGTACTGTTAAATATCGTCGGTTCTTTTCTGTAAATGCAATTGCTATTTGGAATAAACTACCATGAGTGTGAAGAATCTGCAATATTATCCTTTATTTAAGAGAACTATTACCCGATTTTTGCATTCAGAAAAGTTCCCATGAATTTTGGGTGCTGAATCCACTGATCGATTCTACCGTGGCGATCGCGTTAGTGGTCTCTGAACACTATGGCCGGTCTCGCCAGCTGTTCTTCGACGCCTCTACTTTGACTATCCCCAACTTTCTGAAAGGAATTGGCGTCTGAATATCTCCGATACCGTGCAACCCTCCCCCCCCCCTTCTTGACGGTCGAAAATCTACCACCCGTAGTTTTTTTCTCCTAAGCCCTCCAAATCATGTAAACCACCATCAACTATATTTTTATTTCTCTAACCCGGGAGTTTTTTCCACTGCTGGTCGGATTTGACAATGCCTGTAAACTGGCATTAAATCAATAAATTATTATTATTATAACATGGCTGCGTGTCTTAGGCTTGTAGGGTCGCATATTCCCAGACAATATGGACTGCCAAAATTGCACACACCAGGGGTACCATTACTCCCGATTTTATCAATGAGGAATTCACCTCAACATACACTTGTCCAATGGTGAGTGCAAAAAATCGAACCAATCTGACGCATTCTTGCCGTTTACACTACCAAAGATACTTTCACATTCGTAGATGAGCTGAAGCATCAGAATCTACTGAATAAACGCATGATCTCGCTTGACATGCAGAGCCTGTTTACAAACGCGCCACTGGATGAAGCAATTGACATAATTTGTGAGCATGCGGGTGAAACACACCTGCCACCAGAGCAACTGCGGGAACTACTACAGATATGCACAAAGAGTGTGCTGTTCTTGTTAAACGGGCGGTTGTATCGACAGATCGACGTTGTAGTCATGGGCAGTCCATTGCGGCCTGTCCTTGTGGACATTTTCATGTCTAATCTAGAGGGAAAACTAGTCCGAAATTTACAACGAGCCTCATTCTATAGGCGATATGTGGATGACATTTTCGCCATAGTCAAAAATCCAGGCGACGGAGAACTACTGCTGAAGGTACTGAACAAAACGCTTGCAAAGATCAAATTTACGATTGAGTATGAGAAGAATTACACACTGCTTTTCCTGGATCTTTTTGTACGTAGGTGGGCAGATGGCTCTATTCAGAAATCCATCTATCGAAAACCCACCTGGAAAGGACAATACATGCAATTCATCATTTTCGTTCCAATTAAAAGAAAACGGAACTCGGTTTTGTGCCTGTTCAACAGAGCCACCAGAATCTGTTCCTCAGATACGATCGATGACGAGCTTACTTTCCTAAAGAAGGTTTTTTGTGCAAAAGATTATCCGGAGAAATTCATCGATAAATATCGCCATTACAAACAAGGCACTCCTGAAGAAATATCTGTACCAAAAAATTCGGTGACCATCTATCTCCCCTTCAAGGGTGATAACATATCAAACGTGATCAAGCGACGCCTTCGGTGCTGTAGTAGTTAGGACCGTAGCAAGCACACGAGATGGAGAGGACGAACGAATATGGCTGTAAGGGTCAGAACGAGAATACCCTATAACAGGACTTTATTATCTTACAATTGACGTACTGGGACTAAAAAGAGAAAAAGAAAAGGCGTAGGTAAGGTGGAATTTAGCCTGGGGGTTATGTTAGCATGACAGGTGCACAATCGAAAGGACGTATGCCGCCTCTAAATTGTTGTTCATAAGCACCAAAACGGCCATCCCAGTTAGACCAGCTAAAGACATTTTGCCTATGCACGCCACATCAAACTGTATTTATGAGTTTACATGAAGTTGCGGATGCAAGTACATTGGGCGCAGGCAAAGGCAGTTGGCAGCTCGGTCGGCTTAACACATGCCGAAGTGGCTGCTTAAGGCAGAGAATAAGGTAGTCAGGAGCTTAATCACAAATTGGCGACTGATATTATCCGATACCGTGCAGCCCCTCCCTTCTTGACGGTCAAAAGTTTGTCGCCAGCAGTTTTTTTCTCCTGAACCCTCCAAACCATAAAAACCATTAACTATATTTTTATTCCTTTCCCAGTGGAGTTTCTTTTAACTGCTGGCCGTATTCATGTTTAACGATTCCCTGACAGTGCCTGTAAACTGGCATTAAGTAAATCATTAATTTCGTTATTATTATTATTATTATTATTATTGTTATTATGGGGTGGGGGGAAAGGGCTGGGGAACAGGTGGAGTTCGTACGCCTGCGTGCACGTAGGCCGGCACCCCTTTTTACGGCGCTACGTCAATCACATAGACCGCGCCAGCTGGAGCAACAGCGTTGACCTACGGACCGACTGCGGATGCAAACCCACCCCTCGGACCTGGGCTTGGCCGGCCCTAGCTTGGTTGCAATGAATCTCAGCTGCACGCTAACTTTTGTCGCTTCAGGCGCTTTGGACGACCTGTGTGACCTGTGAACATGCACTGCTTAGTTGGCTCACAACGAGTTGTGGGCGCCAGTGTCAGGGGGGGCTGAGTTTGGGGCGCTGACACGTTCGTGTCGTGCTCAGCGTTACGCCGTGCGTGGGCGAAGTCAAGTATCTCGTCAAACAACTCATGCCAGAAAGTGTTTCGAAATCGATAGGCGACTGCAAGCCAGACAGGCCGTCCATTTAAATACCCCACAGGCGTATCGTACTACTGCCTCGTCTGATTTTCGTCTGGCTCTTTTGGCCCGTTCATATCTGCTGACTTTAAGGGTGAAAGTGAGGTTGTGGGCAATTAAAAGCCGCGCATCTCACTCTCATATAAGATTACTATTACCCAGCCTTAGGGAATACGAAGAGGATATACCTCTAGACCCTCGCACTATACTGGGTAGTAAGACTAGGTATCCAGTGGTTCCAATGGGCAACGGAGAGTATGTGCACATTGGCCTCTGTCATCAACTAATGGCAAAGATAGAAGGTCACATGGATGAGGTAAGTGCTTCGGAAACTGTAGAAATGCATCTTAATTTCGATGGCATACCACTTTTTAATAAAACTAGAATTCAATTGTGGCCTATTCTCGGCATGATTACTTTTCCATTCCGTAGTTTAGTTTTCCCTATAGGTATATTCTGAGGCTCATCGAAGCCGTCAGATGTACATGAATATTGTAGTGCTTTAACTAGTGAGATTAAAACTCTAGAATCTAGTGGATTCTTAATTCCAAAAATAGGAAGATCTCTAGGCTTTAGAGTAACGGCCATCATTTGTGATGCGCCAGCTAGGGCTTTTATATAGCAGATTAAGAACGTAACTGCCTACGAAGGCTGCGAAAAATGCAGCCTTCGTGGGAGATATGTAGGTTCATTTAGGAAGATTATTTATGGAAGTATAGATGATAGTCCTAGGCTCGGCAATTTAGAATAAAAGGCACAATCCCCGGCGTTTTTTTTCAACCGGATTACTCGCCATCAGAGAGGCTGAAACGTCGTCTTCTAGTTCTGGAGCTGAGGAAGAGACTCAACGAAGGAGAACGGAATTTGGTTATCTACAGCAACCAAATCAGACAGCGCCCATCATCTTTTCTTTGCACGGGCCCAATCCGGATGACCGCGCAACTGGAATAGTAGGCGAAAGTCCTAGACGCATCGAACTTACTTCTCTGCCAGCCGCAAATCGCAAACTGAAATTTCTATATACAAATGTGCAGAGCATGTTATCGAAAGTTGAGCTCAAGATCCATCTATCTCATCTATGCCCGGATATAATCTCACTTACAGAAACTTGGCTGAGCCAGCAGGTAGACAACAGTGAGTTAACTATACCAGCATACCAGCTGTTTAGAAGAGACAGGTCAGGACGTCAGGGTGGAGGCGTACTCACGTATGTAAAACATGGGCCTATAGCCTCATACAAAACAGACAAACTTTCGTGTACTTCTGAGGCTATTTGGCTAACTAACAAAGCACCGGGTTCACCGAGCCTTGACCTCCTGACGGTCTACCGACCGCCGAGAAATGATACCACGGCGGACGCCCGTCTGATTGAGGACCTGGAGAGATTCTCTATTCGGTCCGAAATCTTAATCATGGAGGACTTCAACGCACCTCTTATCGACTAGAGTTCAGCTTATGCATCTGGTCCAGACCATGCCTTCGACCGACGTTTGCTGGACATGACTTTAAAGTTATTTCTCACTCAGCCCGTCTCTTTTCCGACGAGGGTGCGCGAAGGGCAACAGTCAAACTGTCTGGATCTGCTCCTTACGAAGTCACTGGACAGCGTTCATGAGGTGCAATGTCTACCCCCCCCCCCCTAGGTCGAGGCGATCACGTCGTGCTGTTGTGGGAGTACTCCATTTTTTTCTCTGCCCGAACAGGCCACCAGGATTAGAAGGAACATTTGGCGCGGCGACTTTGCCCAAATGAAAGCTAAACTAAACACCATAAACTGGGAATCAGCTTTTTCCGGTGACATAATCAAGGATTGGGACGGGTTTAGTGAGTTACTGCACGTTCTTCTCAGAGACCACTGTCCTATTTCACGGAAGAAACTAAACTGCAGACCCCAGTGGCTAACACAAGCTTTAAAAAAAGAAGTGAATAAAAAGCGGAGGTTATGGAGGAAATTCCTCTCGGATAGGAGCTATGTGTCGTTAAAGGCATAAAAAGCACAGAGGAACCTAGTTAGGAGGTTAATCCTAGGGACGCGGCGTACTTTCGAGAAAGACCTACTGAATCGCGCAGCAGAAAATTCGAAGTTGTTCTACGGTTACATAAGAAGAAGCACTCGAAACAGAGACCCAATCACGTTATTGAAAACTAGCGATGACCTAGAACTCAGTGAAGACGGAGAAAAGGCAGAGCACCTTTCACAGTCCTTTAAGTCCATCTTTACGAAGGAAAGCACATTTCTCCGTCCCGACTGCGACATAGTGGAGGGGCCAACGATTGAGCACGTCTCTTTCGCCGAAGCTATTGTTCGCAAAGAGCTGTTGAAGTTGAATGAGTCTAAATCACCTGGGCCGGATGACAAACCGCCCAAATTGTTGAAGGAACTTGCTGGAGAACTATCTAAACCGCTGTCCATGCTCTTCCAAGCTTCGTTCGAAGCAGGCTATTTGCCCTCCGATTGGAAATCAGCGCGGATCACGCCAATTTATAAAGGCGGCAGCAAGGTCTTAGCAAACAACTACAGACCAATCAGCCTTAATTCAATTTGCTGCAAAATTATGGAGAAAATATTAAAGCGAGAAATAATGCACTTCCAAGAAGAGCATAATCTGCTATGCGATGCCCAGCACGGATTTCGTAGAGGCAGATCATGCGTGACGAATCTACTATATTGTTTAGATCGCTGGACCCGGGCAGTTGATGGCAGCAATTCAGTGCACGCAGTCTACGTCGACTTTAAGAAAGCATTCGACAGTGTACCCCATCAGCGTCTCCTGTGCAAATTAAACCGAACAGGCCTGAGGGGTAATCTCCTGAGGTGGATGCAAAGTTTCTTGATCGGTCGCTCTCAACCGTTTACGTCGGTGACAGGCAGTCGGCGGAGGTAGCGGTTGAAAGCGGTAATCCACAAGGCTCCGTTCTTGGCCCTACCCTATTCATTATATACGTCAACGACTGTGTTAGTGAAATGAATTGTGATGTCGCCATGTTCGCTGATGATCTTAAACTTTGGAGCGTCATCCGAACTGAATTTGACGAAGAGCGCTTGCAGGCAGACCTGACCCGACTCGAGAAATGGGCACAGGACTGGCTGTTGCCATTTAATGTGACTAAGTGCAACGTCCTGCAAGTCGGCAGGAACCGATCTCTAAGCCAGAGGGTTTACCACCTAAATGGCGTACCACTGCAGGAGGTAGACGCCCAGAAAGACTTGGGGGTGGGGGTAACGGCTTCTCTAAAACCGTCGCTCCACTGCTCCAAGGTAGCCAAGTCTGCGATGTCAGTCCTTTATCTTGTCAAGGGAGCTTTCTCTACCTTCGATGAGGACTGCTTCGTTAATGTCTTTCGGACTTTCGTACGGCCACAGCTAGAGTGCGCTATTCAGGTGTGGAAACCCTGGACCTCTAAAGATCTCAGCATCCTTGAGAAAGTTTAGAGGCGGGCAACCAAACTCGTAAATGGACAGGGTTCACTACCCTATGAAACCCGCTTGTTCAATCCCGGCCTGTCTTCACTGAGTTACAGACAGCTAAGAGGTGATTTTATACAAACATTCCGTATACTGCGCGGCCAGTACTGCTGTCTCGTACCTACTGATTTCTTTGAGTTTGCGACCACAACGAACCTCCGAGGTCATGCACTTAAACTACGCGTAACTGGAGCCAAGCTGGACACTCGGAAGTTCTTCTTTTCAAACAGAGTGATCGAGGCCTGGAATGCTCTGCCTGCAGGTGTCGTCATGTCCACCTCCGTCGAGGCTTTTAAGCGCAAGTTGGACCAGTTTGCCACCAATCGTCATAATGCCACCTGGCCGATAGTCTAGCATTTCGTTCGAACAGTTTATTAATGTTGTTATATTACTGCCTGTATTTCGGTAACGTTTGTTTTTTAACATTGTCCCATGTCTGTTGAATGTGTGTTGGCATTCAATTCGTCTCCCTGCGAAACTGAGATAGCACCAACTATCCCTAGACAGACTACTGTACAGCACATTTAGTAATGTTAATGTGTTTTAACTCTTGGAACAATTCGTTTATCTCTCTGGCTTTCAAAACGTTGCCAATCTGAAGAAACTCTGTAGACGTTTGATTTTTTCATTTTCAAATTTTTTTTATTGTTCGCCTCCTTGTAACAAATATGGAGTTCAAAGGTTTAACACCTATATTTCCCTCAAATAAACTGAACTGAACTGAACTGGAAAAATAGATATTGACTTTATGTTATATGTACCGCACGACCATCAGGTCGGGCGGTCACCCTTTTTACCGTGTAATATAGGCCTTGTTTCTTGTTTTCCTTTGGAACCAATGCATTTAGTTTATCTAGGTATAGTTATAAAGATTTTGCAGTTATGGCTTAGGAGTCCCGCAGGCAACGAATATCGACTAGCGCCTTCAAATATCCGCAGCATTAAGGAGCGACTGCTGTCTTATAACAACAGTTCGCCTGCTGAATTTACGCAGAAGTCGCGGAAAGTAAGCGAATTCGATAGCTAAAAAGGCAACCGAATTCAGAATGTTCTTGCTCTACACTGGCTGTTTAGCTCTTAAGGATATTATTGTAGGTAAATATTATAGGAATTTTATGCAACTAGTTGTAGCAACTAGATTATTAAGTTCCAGCGCTGACTTTATGCCGCATGCGGCATACACAAGGCGTCTATTAAGACATTTTAATCTGTCTTTTCAGCATGCATATGTTCCAGAGCACATGGTGTATAACATTCACAGTGTTATACACCTGCCAGACGAAGTAGAAAGGCCTGGACCTCTAGAGTCGTTCTCCGCTTTTCCATTTGAAAGCATCTTAGGACGACTTAAAAGGCTAATACGTAAGCCAAGTAGTCCTCTTCACCAAATTTCACGTAGACTTAGTGAGGGATTACTGCAGGAGGACAATAGTGACTCGTCCAGTGACAAGTCTAGCTAAAGAATAGCCGCAAATAGTGCGGACGCCTTTATACGAACAGAAGGTAGGTTTATGTACGTCAGATACGTACATTCTAGAAGTATTTCAGGTTTTAACCTGTCTGTATCATTATTTTCTGATATTTCAGATTATTTTACTTACCCATTGCCGTCATCGGTAGCGGAAGTATTTAAAGCCAGGCTGTCCGATGACGTAGTTAAGCTAACTATTTCCATGAATTTCGATAAGTTTATAGGTTTTCCTGTGGAAGACTGCAATGTTTTAGTTAAAATCATTTAGTTGTTTAAGTTTAGTAGACTCCATAGGTCCGTATAGCAATGCGAATGTTATACACCATGTGCTTTGTATGTATGTATGTATGTGTGCCCTCAAAACGGGCCACGTGTTAGATACGCTGGACCAACACGGGGTCCACATCGGACTCTGGCAGGCGTTATCGGTGCGTAATAACAAATGCCAACATTTGCGGGGGGCGCTGGCAGACCCGGCTGTCGGCATTCGTCGCACAACTGGACCACTGCCACCACCCCATTGTTTTGCGGTCAAAATCATGGTCATTTGTGTGTAGACCAGGGGGTGTGGTGGAACGCCTAGGTGAGGATCCGTCCGAGCCATCCACCTGCGGCCTCCCTCGTCTCCGGTCTTCTTGACTCTGTCTTGACACCGGGCCTAGGCGGGGGAGGAGGAGTGTGTGTAGGTAGATGCTACGCAAGTCTACTGGCACTATAAACCCCTGCGTAAGTCACCGTCCCTGCTCCCACAATGCAGTCTGTGGGGCACACGGTGGTCATCGTCGAAATCGACGGACGAACTGTCATGTATGTATGTATGTATTTATTGGAAAGGTAATACCGACAAAGACAAGGGAGACCGGAATGGCCATTTCTGGCTTATTAGCCGTCATCAGCCAGTCATACCCAACCCCAAGTGTGGATCACTTGAGATTCGAACCCGGGATCTTTGGTCATGGAGTTGAACGCTCTACCATTGAGCCACGGGCCCGTTGTCGTGTCGGTTGTGATCGGGAATATTAATTATGATAGTGGGCGCTCACCGATCAGGTTACGGAACATTCTCGTTCCGTTGTGCCTTGGGGCTCATACTTAAACCCTCGCAGGCAGTCGCACAGCGACTAGTGATATATGTTTTTTATGTATTTATGTATGCATGTATGTATGTATGTATGTATGCATGCATGTATGTTCGGTTGCTGTGGAACTGTCTAATTGGAATACCTTTCGCGACTTCCGCATAAATTCTACTGGCAAAACAGTCGTTCACGGATGCTTGGGGACGCTCGTCGGTATTCGCTGGGTGCGGGAGTCCCAAGCCAGAACTGTAGACTAGGTTAGTGAACTTTTAAGTGTACACGAACAGCTGTCTACGGAATGTAGAAGCGAGCATGCCTAGAATCGGGAATAATTAAGTCAGCGAGTAAGGTGCAATTCTATAGTTTCAGAAGCAATGGCGACATTCATGTGATCTTCGCCAGTTGATGACAGAAGCCACAGGATAGCTAGTTTTATTGTCCAGCAGGGTGCGAGGAGAGAGCCAGGTGCCCGACTCATACTTGCCCAGAGCCTCAACTTCTTTCTTACAGCCACCCTAGGGTTGCGTGCTGCACCCCGGGTGCGTTGACATGAGAAACTTAAACCGGCCTCTTTAAAAACATTGTTTAGTGCTCTATTTTAGACGGGCCATTGTGCAGTATCCGCCGGAGGTATTCGTTTACGCTCACGCGACTGGTCTTTCAGTGGTATTCACCGTTGCTCGTGAACCCTACAACCGGACATACCCTAGTTTCCGGTTCGCGAGCAATGCACACCACCTAGTTTAGACGTCCCTACTATTGCCCTTTGTATTGTCCGGTTGTAGACACTAACATGGCGGAAGTTTGACGTTACAATGGCAGAGGATGGCAAGTACGGCCCGGCATTGCCGCGCTCGACTTAGTGCCGGCAACCTACCGTGGGTGGGGAGGGGGGGGTTATTTGCCTTCGCAGCGGGCGGCACCATACTCGCTAAGGGGTAACTGTTCGACGGACTGACTTACGCTCGGATAGTTCCCATGATCAGGGTCGACCATGCGCCACGTGAACACGCCGCTTATCTGACAATGTCACCGATAAGTGGTGCTCTGCGGGGCCTCTTCCATACTTACTTATAGGCAGATGCCATCGGGCGACCACCTTTCTCTCGACAGGACTGCACCTAGTCAATACTTGACATGAATTTTCCGCGACAAGTTGACTATAGCCGTAGTGGTCGTCCGT
>CACRXP010002036.1:0-19152 GCA_902702965.1 Spirometra erinaceieuropaei
CAGGTCGCGAGTTCGAGCCCCAGGTGTTCCACACTTCGGGGTTGGGTATGACTGGCTGACGACGGCCAGTAAGCCAGAAATGACCATTCCAGTCTCCCTTGTCTTTGTCGGTAATACCATTCTGCCTACATCGTGCGCCGCTGTGCGGCTGCTGGTTGGGCTCGAGAGAGAACCCGTAAGGCAGAATGGAACGAGTGAGTTCCCTAAGAAAGATTGGTGCCAGATACATTCCTGCCCACCTAGGGCGTGTTTAGGAGTTCATTCACTCGTTGCCTTGTAAAAATAAGCTACTCTGTTTTTCTCAACACATGCATGCAAATAAAAGTGGTAGATATAGGGGTGTTAGTCTAGATGTGGCGCATCCGAAGATTTTCTCGTTTGTCCTGCCCAACCATACGCGAGAAACTGGGTGAAAAAAACTTTAAAAAGTCATTATATAAGGTTAACTTTGTAGAAACTGAGAAAGACCGCTATACACTATGATAATGGGCCCTTAAATGTTCAATCAACGTGAGAGCGTAGGCCGGAAAGCATGGGCGATCGAGTTGAGCGCCTAAAGGGGTCCCAGTGTGGCTGTGCGCTCTCTTGCTCCCTGTCGATTTGCCAGACTGCCATTCGACACCAGCTCTCAGGAAATCTTGGCGTACCACCTCGGGCCGCAACGCAAGTGCGTTGAGGCATGAGCAAGAATTCTCAAAGCGTCACAGGAGAGCATTGTCAGAATGCCTCCTTGTTCTTATTTAGCCCTAAAAAAATGGCTACTTGATTTTCGTTTGACTCGGCATTGTTTAGGAAAGTGTTTTGTGTGTTCAGAAACGACATTTAACTAGCCGTGTTGTTGAAAAGTCTGGGTTCTTCAAACTGAGGAATGTCTGCTTACCATAAAGAAACAACTGGTCATTCTGATGGTAATAGAGAACAGTCTCCTAACGCTCGGTATATATGCATTTGTTTGGGTTGAATTTCTTCATCCCATTTCGAAACGCGACGTGGGGAGCAGTCAGATATATCAAGCGAAAGGGCAGGCAGAGGTAGGTATTTTAGAATAAAAGGAGTAACGGAGAAGCCCTGCGAAGAAACTTCTTGATTCCTCAGTACTTGTGTACAATTTGCAGCCTCAAGCCATTTATTCAGCTAGGTGTGTTAGTTTCTGGTACCTCAATTCACGTCATTGTTTAAGGCGCTTAGATCGCCTACGTCCACGTTTTGCATATCGCTAGTTATCTCGCGTTTTGATGTGAACTTGCTGCTACCGCGCATCAGGTTTAATGATGTTATTCGGATTTTATGAGTCGTTCATTCATCTAATCACATGATGTGATGGTAGAATGCAGTCAATGAGGTGTAGGATTTATTTTTAATCCAATGATTTCTCCATTTTCAAATCCCCTGCTTTCGCTAGATTGTAAGGACATTAGCCAAAAATCTTTGCAGAAACTGCTGGCATACTCAAAAATTTCCAACATTTCCATGCCTGTTTTTCTCGATTGATTGGGTAAAGGGTTTTTTTGAAGGCAGTCACTTCTGCAGAAAGAGACTGGAATGCCAAATCCTGGTTTATTAACTGTCATCAGCCAGTCCTACCTAAACTCTAGTTTTTACAACTCCTGACGATCAAACTCGCCTTCTGTTGGTCAGACGACTAACGCTCTAATCACTTCATTTATTACTAGTCCCTATACGACTGTCTACGGGGCTCCAGATCAAGCCCAAGGCATGATTGGACGAGTAGGTCCCATAATGCGGTCGGAGAGCGCCTTCCACCATAGCAGTCGATCCGCTCTGCTTCTTACAGTCCTGAATTCGGAGTTAGGCCAGAAATGTGTGTAAGACGTCTCCAACTTATTATGGGTTTCTTCCCCTCTATCTGCAAATTTCATGACCGCAAGCTTACTGCCGACAGGCACTTCGAGAGGAGTTTGAAATGGAATAAAATAGAAGGTGTTGCTCTAATTATGTTATTTAAATTCACCAGTACTACCTTAAATGAGATATTTTTGGACTTACTTCATAACTTGTTCGCTTCCAAAGATGCCACATAACCGTTACTCTTCTGTCTTACCTACTAGAATACAGAAAGAAAAAGCTTAGATAAATACTAACGCGGGAAAGGTCCCTAAAATGGGATATTGCAATTAGTAGCTTGGCGCGCTCTTTCGTTATAATTTAACTTTCAAACATATGGTCCATAAAATCTCTTTTTGGTAAAGATAACTCACTGGTCTCTTATTCAGACTTAAGAGAGTATACTAAATTTTACGGCGAATTAATGAAGGAAATAATCATTTGGTCGAATATTATAGACGTACATGAAGTGGAGAGAAGGTTAGATGTAATATTTAGGACATCTAGGAATAACTGTTAGTCTGTAAACTAATCTGTCGCTGACGATGATTGCTATAATAGGCGGCGGACAGCAAAAATAATTCGGGGATGTCGTCATATTTCTTCCCCTCAGTTTATTTTTCCATTCCTCCTATTCTTGACGACTTTGTTCATCTCACTCCGTCCTTTCAGACCTGCAGCTAACTTCTTAATTGTGCTTCCGAGTCTTATTCTGCCTCTAATCTATTACCGTGTCTGTTTTTATTATTTCACCAGTAGCTTTGAGACGGCCTGCACCAGCAAGGAGGGCGGCGAATTTAACTCTGATTAAGACTTATCGGCATACCTACAGTTAGTGACCAAACTCATGAAATGTGTCGAAAGTTACGAATGATTGCCAATAACTTGCAAACCGAAACCATTTCGTGAGTCCAATGCCCATGTTAAGTAAGCTCAGGTTTAAAAGAATTAAAAACGTAAAAGAAATATTAAGGGCAGTGTTGTGTTGTTTAGAAATGCCTATTTATTTTGAAAAGCGTAATATCCCGAAAACGTCACAAAAGGCTCTAATTTAGTAAACCTCGCTTTTAGATGTATAGACTGTATTCTAATACACAAAAACGTAGTCAATATGGAAGGAGAAATAAAATAGCGTCTAATAATAGTGTTTCGGTAAAGTTTACATCTAAATATCATTTAATTATTAGTGTGGTTTCATCAATGCCATCCATCAATGCCCTGTACAAATTTGCAGGTATACTCACAATCATTATGCTGGAGCCAGATGTAATTGATAAAAACTTAACTTACTGATGTGCAGCGGGATCAAGTTAAGAGTGACTCATTAGTGCTCCAAGCCCGAAAAAAATCTTAAAAAGTCTTGCAAAAGCGTTCCTCATTCTACCTGGCAGGCGATTAAGAGAATGGCGAAATCGTTTTTATCCAATCTAGGGTATTGTATGATACAAGTGTGCATTTCCTTGAATGAACGTGATGAAAGCGACAAAAGTGCCTTGATTCATTTCACTTCGTTAGCGTTCTTTAGCTATTAACCGGGAACAATGAACGTTAGTGTTTTAAAACTAAAGAAAACCGGAGCGAACGTGTTGAGTGCCAAATTGCCACCTGGCTGCTTCGTGTGTGCACGGAGCCAACTTCTTCCAAACGCTTTTAGCAGCCTCGTCTGCGGAAGGTGATTCTGCACCAGTTGTAACACGAATAGCATCTGGACTGTTCTGTATTAGATCGTAGTATTTAACAGGTCAGTCCTGGGCTGAATTGCAGAAAAAGTAGCTTAAGTGTAAAGATAACAAAATTTGTGCAACTCAATGAAAAAAAGACATAAGTGAAGCAAATACCAAAACAGAAGGAGCGCAATCAGAGACCGAACACCTGCTTGTAGCGTCAGAGCAATAGTTTCGTGGAACCTTCTATACACGCCATGTTGCAGTGCTCCGCAAACCGCTGCTATAAAAAAACCGATATACTGCAGTTTGTATTAGAGATGTCCCTTTTTCTCCATGCCTTCGGAGCTGCAATGTCAGTCGGGGTTATTATGCGTTTAATCTAAGCAGTAACATGAGGCAGTCCTCATGATACCTGACTGCTTCCATCATTTCCACACTTTACAGACATTCAAAGTTTTGCAAAATGTTACCAAGCTGACATAGGTTTATGCTCTGGAGGATTTGCCTGTGAGCCAAACCCCGAGAGCTAGACTTCGTCATTCCGGTGAGAGAGTAAAGGATATTGTACTATCCCGGATGAAATGATAGGCTGCGGACTAATAAAGGAAAGTTTCAGATATTTAGGCATATTCTCATCTAACCCCCGGCTTCATCCTCTCTTCATCGACAAACGAATTACATCCCACAGGCCCGCGTTTTATTGCTAAGGATGGCGAGGGTAGTTAAGGAATTTATGGCGGATCTCTGCAAAACTCGTGTCCCTTTACCTTTGCTTTTTTAAACACCATAGTGGTGGTTTTCTTTTGATTCAGTTCTCCTCCGAAAATGCGTTATGCATATATAGATCCAAATTTCTAAAAGATCTCATTCAATCGAAGCATTCTTAGGGCTTTATGGATTAGTAAACGTGTAGGATCATTTTTTATCCTTAGGCCTTATCTAAGACAAAAGTGTTAATGCTGGCCTTTAGTTTTAAAATTGGAAGATCAACCTTTGATAACTATTAACCGGCATCTCCGTCCATACTCCCTCTCTCTCTCTCTCTCTCACTCTCTCTCTCTCTATCTCTCACCTCTCCTATGCCCCGGTGATATGTCAGAGTCGAATCGACTGGACATGAGGTTGATAACAGTTGCTGGCACGACGTAAACTTGCCGGTTAACGCGCGCAGCTTACGGGATCAGGCCATACAGCGAGGATGTCATGGAGGCTACAGTTATTAAAAAATCACTGCTGTCTGATCCCCGGTTTGACAGAGAGCAGGGTTACGTTGTCGGTTATCCCCCTTCCAAGCCAGAACTTAATCGCATCGTGACGACTTCAAGTGATTATGCAAACAAGAAAGAGTTCCACGGAGCAGGTGAGAAGAAAGATGACTGATCACCGGCGCAAGAACTTTATTCGCCCGATGCTTCCAGATTTACTTTGGAACCCGTAATCGGAGGCTGCAGCAGATAAAGGTGGCGGGCGCCCAGGGGGCACAGCAGTTATAGGCTGCAGTCGCTATGAGATCGCATACTGGCTAACATTGACAGAACCCGCATTCGTCACTCGTACTTGGTTCGATGACGGTTTGGACTCCGCGGTGCCACAACAGGTGTTTGTGATTGGTGTGATCATTACCCAGCCTGTCTAGATCATCGATACTGCTTCGGGAACCTATGGTCGTCCGCCAACTATCACCAGGACTAATTCCTCTACCGGGGGCAGACACTTAGCCATGAATAGGGAGAAGACAGGTCAGTGAGTTTGCTGCCGGAATTCGGGTCGTAAAAGCGTGACAATGCAGGTAGGGAATGAAGGTACCTACCCCCCTACCCGTCCCCCCCCACCCCCAAAATACAGATGGCTCTGCGGTAAATCCCAGGGAGATGAGGACTAGGATCAAAATAAGGGCTAAGATTAGGAACAAGGCATGACTGCGGTCAAGGCTGGGGGCATGGTACGGGAATAGTTCCCCTAACTGGAAGTTAGCGCAATACCACCTCTATCACAGGAGGTGGTTCCAATACACGTCTCTTGCTGTATAATTGCATGCAGTCGGGCATACCCTCAGGATGACAATCGCCATGGGAATGAAATAAGTCGTTCTATCGCTTTTAGAGAACCGCAGATATTTAGACCTCATCCGCATACATCTAACAATCACTAATAGCTGAGAGAACTGTTTGGACGAATAAGAAGTCTACTACAAGTGGGGTTACCGTAATTCGGAGCTTTTTACTCTTGACGTGGAAATACAAGATTCCCGACCGGGCATTGATAAAGATTAATTTCCTTCTGCTGGTCGGAATCCAGGCGTGACAACCAAGTTGTTTTGACATTGTCCTATAGAGTGTCCGAAATTTCGTCCCAAGCTCAAACATAACTGAACACCGCCCACTGCACTGGACTGGACAGTTCGATAAGGAAGGTATAGGGAAGGAAACAATGCAAAAACACAGGACGATCTGCTCTGGCTTAACTTCCAAATTTGAGCATTTCCACTGCAACTGCGTGGGGGAAGTATGAAACAATCTGAAGCATCAACGCATGTAAAGAACGTGGAGCGCGTAAATAATTAGGGCTTGCAGGGGGCGGTGGGTGTCGTAAAAATATGTAGTGTAGACACTAACGATTTTCATAGAACCAAGTGTGGGCATTTGCGTTACTGATTTAATTAACTTCTGCATTAAAAAAAACTCCGGCTGCAACAGCCTACGCCTTGTAAAGGAATCTCGCACCGTAATTTTCCTCCTCAGTTTTGCACAGGTTGGACGCTTGTTACTTCTGTCAGTCATTTTCAATGACAGACGTCTTCTAGGGTTGGCTCTCTAAGATTGGGGCGGGAGTCCTTTGCCCGCAACACCTCTCTGCAAATATTCACTCCATTCAGCAGATGACAGATTGGAGCTCTAAGGCAAGCAGAAATCGTTCTAGCCCTGTCCTACAATATGAGTGGACCGCCGGCGGCGAACGTGTGTCCACCATGGGCGTTTGACTTTCTTCTTAATGATTAAAGTGTTCAAGTTTGAGCTCCTGGTCATTCAGCCTAGTGTCTAGTAGTGACTTACCGCGATAGCAAGCAGGCCAAAATCACTGTGATAGGCTCCCCTGTTTCTGTGCACACTACTCTTTTGGAACCAAAAAGGCTTCATAAGGGGATTTTTGCCCACCCAGATCTGCCGTATGAATCAAACATAAGACTCCTCTCGGCCCCATGGCAGTCTCCGTTTGCTGTTAAATGGATACTTGACGGATTTTCTAGTTCTCTAAAGCGCGCCAGATTTATAATGGTAGGGAATGTGCTGAAGTGGCGTGTGGATGGATTTATCGCGGTGGCATAAGCTATAAGGAGAGCCTAGACACTACAATCATCAGGCCCACTTCAGGACAGGAAGAGAAGTGGGACGCCGGTCGGGAGGATGTTACATTCAGTACAGAACTATTAGGGAAAAGGATGGCTAGAGTCGGCAGTTGGACGAGGACACACCCGAGGCCGCGAGAGCGGCGTCACTGGTGTGAGCCAATGGGGCAGTTGTCTGGCGCCTTCAGCGAGGTCATGTCTAGTTCAGCCTCGATGATGATTGGTCAATTTGGACAGCCGGTATTGGCCGAGAACCAGACTACAGCGGATGCGCACGTACAAGCTCCGCGTTGCAACAGGCGGTCGGAGTTGAGCCACTATAGATTCGTCAGTATCGACCTCTACCATTTACTGTGCACCAGTTGACTGTCCGAGTCTGTCAGTCATCTGGCGCTGGGATGGCAGAGTTGCAACAGCCCGTCCACGTGTGCCACATGTCAACCGGCCAGGTCAGAACGGCCGGTCAGATAGGTTACATTCTAGTTGGTTTACGGCTCCGCAGTTGACTCCGCGATTGCAGATCGATGCGTGGCGCCGAAACTGGTAACGTCCATGTGCAGGACCGTGTTCTTGTTCGCACACGCCTGCAAGTTAATCTCACATCTGCACCTAAAAGCCCACGTGTGAGACGTGCAACTTCGACAACCCGGCACTGCCGAGGCTCTGAGCACAGAAATCTGTTCACGTTTTACGATTCGAGCCGACGGAGGTCGGAACCACTGGTCATCATTGCAATCACTAATTTATGAAATAGCGGGAAAGTCATTCGATCCACCTGGCGGCCCACCGACAGTCATCCGGTGCACTGGAGAGGGAAGAAGGAGTGAGCTTGATACTGGAGAATCCACCCCCACGGCACTTCAGTATACTCCCCACTATAATAAATCTAGCGCGCTCAGAGATTATCACAATGTACTAAAAGTCGTGACAAGGAAAGCCACCAGTTGACTGGATAACTCGGTCCTCGGGGCCGGTGTATGTGAGGTGACTGGCCCGAGGACGGGAAGCCAGGCTCACTGTGGCCTTTTACGGACTTGAGATCTGAGCCGTCCCTTGTTTCAGCAAAAAATCTAGTATATTGTGCAGGAGCCGGCTTGTGTGCGGCACGCGCAGAGGGGCTGCCTAGCCTCGTCGGCCGTGGTGAACGTCATCGCTCGCGACGGCCGAACTCTCAACTTACAGGCACGCGGCCAGATAGGAAATATATTACAGAAGACCTCCTTTTTATGGACAGTAAGACCCAACATTATTCTGTGTCAATCAAAGGATTTTCTTAAATTCTGTGAAAACCTTGTGGGGTTAGCCTCAGCTTTGTAATATCACTTCATCCGTGCGTTTTTTTCTTTCTCGTGGAAGCATCCTCCCAATTTTCTTAACGAGATTTATCTAGACCATATGCCCCCGACTTGTTAACCTTACTGTGTCCTGCTACTATCCTCGAACAAGCAATGGAGGCTGAAGTTCATGCCACCGTAACCGACACTTGTATTCCAAAGCGGAGTAGGTTGTGTTTCTAACAATGCAGGAAAATATTGTGCAAAGCGCTTCGGTATGAACGCACTCGAACTCCCCCTCACAACCACCGCCACCACCACCAGCAACATCGTCGCGTGGGACGAAAAAATTCCTTCTTCGTAAGCACCCAACAGTCGGGTCATTCTTCGAGCAGCTCTGTTGCACGTGACAGCTAACACGTCAGTCATTCCCACAAATGAGTGAAATTAAAACACAAATATATGTTCAGCATCGTTGTTTGATGGGCCACATGAACTGTTTTCAGGAGACGGGGGCGAAATTGCTGATCAATCATGCCAGCCCCTAGTCGCTCCAGGTTGTTTTTGGCGTCGTGACACGCTGGATGTGAGAAGAGAGAGAGGAACTCACAGCGACCTACGATAGCAGCCTAACAGTTATGGCCTGACTGACTTCCAACTGGTGGAATAATTCAGTTCTCGGAACCGAGAGCAGTGTTGGAATGTCAATCTCCTTCAAGAGACCTAATGACTCCTCCCACCGATTTGATATCCGAGGGAGTAATGTCTGGGCTGGACGCCGGAATATGGACCCCCACAATACTACAGATGGTCTTGTGCCAAATTCAAGGGGTACATATTTCCGCGCCATAACTTTAACCCCAGCCCTCCTAACTCCCACAGGGGCCCTAATCCTGATCCTAACCATCCTTCTCCCAACACTAGCCCAACATAAGTCCCTGAAACTTAGTTGGAGGTCGTCTGTAATACGGGGATTCATATTCCCATGCCCCACATAGGCTTGCTTAGTACGGGTTCCTAAAGCAGAATGTACGGTGCGTGACCTGTGTTTTCGGAATATTCCGCTTTTCTAAAAAAATCGACATTTCGAAACAACACAAAACTGATTTCAATATTTCTCTGATGTTTTTCAATCTCAGACGACGAGGTGGCGAGCATACGCAGTTTTTGATAAATTCTCGTCAGACCAGTACAGTTATGTGGGAACGGGATAGAAGTAAAACAAACTCTATAGACGGCATTGCCATGGGCTCGCCTCTTGGAACTCTCCTAGCCGATGTCTTCATGGGCGCATTGGAGAGATTCCAACTGAGCGATTAGATCGAAAAACTTAAACATTACGGCCGCTATGTTGATGATTTCTTTGCAATTGCCACAGCAGAAACCGACGTAGAGGCCCTCTTAAATGCTGCAAATCAGGCACATCCCTCCATCAAATTCACGTTGGAGATCGAAACGGCCGGTTCGCTCCCTTTCTTAAATGTTCTTCTAGGCAGGAGACCTGACGGGAGTGTCCGAAGAAGCGTCCACCAGAAGAAAACCTGGTCTGGACAATACACAAACTTCTCTAGTTTCATATCCCTACAACAAAAACGAAATCTAGTCCGATGTTTGGCACAAAGAGCTAGAAAAAATTGCTCAAGAGATAGCATACAGGAGGAACTTAGAAAAATCCAGGACTTCCTTCGTAAAAACGGGTACCCGGTCAGGTTTATTGCAAAGAATATGGCCGAACGACCGGTAAAACCCGCCAAACAGACTGCCGAAAAGAAAACTCTGTTCCTTAAAGTTCCTTTTCAAGGAGACGTTGCGAGTGAACTCCCGAGGAGACGCCTTGATCAAGCTGTTTCGCGAACCTTCCCAGCGGCAAGGCTTCAAGTATCCTTCTCTACTAACCCTATTTTACACAGAGAAGGTAAGGATAAGTTGCCACCGCGGACCACCTCAATGTGCATCTATTTCTTCACTTACTCCTGTGGAGCAGGTTACATTGGTCGCACAAGTCGGCGCATATTCAAGAGACTACGGGAACACCTCCCGGCATGGCTGGGAAAAGGCGAACCTAAGAGCATAAGCAGCGCCATTCTCGCGCATGTTGTCGATTCAGGACACCATGTAGACCCCAATGAAGCGTTTAGCGTGATCTATAAGGTCCCATAGAGCTATCCTAAACCACTGGGCCAGTGCCTGTTGGCCACAGCAGAGGCGGCCGCCATCAGGTTGCGAAAACCAATTTTGTGCGCACAAAAGAACCACGTTCAGGTTCCGCGCCTACAGTGGTCGAAGGTCGACTAACGCTGCAACTCTCCCCGCGCCCTTCGTCTCTCACCCCACCCCTGACAGTGACTTCTATAACCCCTTCCCCCCCCCCCTCCCCCACATCCCCACACCCAGACAAACTTTAATCGATTTATCTTATCACTGACGTGTTTTTTCTTCTACCGCGTTCCCGACGCGAATTTATTGAAAGCTACGTATGCTCGCCACCTAGTCTTCTGATTACTGCTATGGGGATTTTAATTCTTTCAAAGCTGTACTTAAATAACATAAATATTGGATCTATGAATTGGTCTCCATTTGCGAGTGAATGGAAATCATTCGTAAATTTCGACACATTTCATGAGTTAGGTCATATACTGTACTTAGGGAGCAAGAAGTGGGACGAGGTCTGTTCAGCAGCTGTTTTTCGCTTAATTCTTCCTCATCATTCAGCTCTAATTCCTGGAGTGCTACTGGTCTTCTTCGGCGTTCACTTAGTAGAAACGTGCAGTTAGTAGTGTATTTCAATTGCAGTTAACTGGCAGTCATGCCATCGTTTGTTCATTCACTGTGTTTTCTTGTAAATTAACATCTGGAAAATTCTTGTCCTAAACCGTCCGGTGGTAAGATACGGGAATGGGAACCCCCCGTACTACAGGCGATCCTGCGATAACTACCACCCGTATTACTGAAAAGTTCCTATTCCTCAGTCCTAACTTTAAATCTAACTATAACCCAAAATCCCTAGCCTTAATCTTTGTGGAATTTGCCGTAAGGCCGCATTTTTTTATGAGGAAGTACTTATTCCCGTATCCTAACCGCAACCAAAACCTTACCCATGACCCTAATCTCATTGGAACTTAGCACAAGGCAACATGTTTTACGGGGAGAGGAGGGTTTCCTACTTCCAAGTTCTACCAGCTCGGTTAAGAAACGTTCGGAGAATCCGTTTTTTTTTCAGTTCTAACTCACTACCCCACATGAAGGCAACATTTATAAACAAGGGCATGATTAATGTTACTCTAAAAATTCTTCCCAGCAGTGCATTAAATTCTACGAGACATTCAGGAGGATACAGATATAGTTATTTTTGACAACAGTAAGGTGAAGGGTCCAACTTAACTGTCAGTAGACAGTGGGCCGGATCATATGGGATTTTATCATGGCAGCTATTTGCAGACATTACACTGCCAACGACAATTACTTCTCATAATCTCCAACCGTTACTCAAACTCCGTTATTTTCGAAAGTCTACTTTTGGTTTATTTTTTAATTAACGCACTCCTTTCTCTTGCCACACGAAAGCATACAATGAGACTGTCGGCAGGGATCCAGACAATTTCTGTGTTTTCTTGCATTTCGTCAGTCTGCTGTCTGGCGTGCTACCCCACCCGTAAAAACCCCATTGCCACCATTCCCTTATGACACGATCCACAGTCTACCGACAGTTAAGCGGGATCTTTCACCCTACTATTGCCCTATTTTTGAGTATCGATTCTGGAAAAAGCGTGACTAAATTTCCCATTCCGGAGGATCCGCCAACAAATTAAATTGCGTCTAGAGAGGTTATTTCCAACTTACAGGCATGGCTACCCTATAGTGACCAATTATAGGCTTGATGCCTCGTATCTATCGATTACTGATTACTCATACTTATTTCCTGCTTCAGCTAAATTGACTCAGTGAGCACAAAACCCACACAAGTTTTCGCAACACCCCCTCTGAGTTCTCATGCGCGACGAGTTTGCGACTGGAGTCATTCGTCTTGAGCACCCTTGAAGGTACCACGATTCGGCAACCTTGACTACTGGTTCGCTGCGGTACATTTCAACGTGCCAATAGAGAGTCCTTGCGCCAGTTTGATTAGAGATTGCACACAGGCCTGAGGTAGTCATTAGGCGCAAAGAAACGTGACCAAAAGACCTACTACCAAGACCGAAAACGTGTGGAGTCCTTTACAGAATCTGGGGTAACGCTTCGACCTCGGAGGACTCGAGGGCTTCTCCGGACTCAGGTGACCAAATGAACAGCGTCAGTGACGAGAAATGACGCCAACTCTCAAGTGGTGACAAACCCAAATGGACCTGACCACATCTTCAATTTCAACGGGGCTGCCATTTTTGCTGGAGGTGACAATTGCATGAGCCGCGAGCCACTGGAGTCTTGGTTCTCCGCACACAGTACGTCAGCAAGTTCAGTGCTCTGTCTACTTATATACATATATATGTTGAAGTCAAACGTGTTCTTTGAGAAAAGGAGTTTTGTTGCGTGAATCTTCGACGCTGGTTCCCCAGGTCGTCGTCAGACGCAAACAGAGCAAATGTGCCGACAAGAATTAACATCTGACAGTGCACTTGGAAATCGATGATTGCTCGGAGCTTGCGCCAATGAGCGGCCGCTATCTGCGTCATTCTGTTCTGATTGACTCGCGTCCCTTCCACTTCTCCTTCAGACTTGTATGCGGCGTCCAACTCAATGTTGCCGGTTGATACATGATTCATCCGAGTGCATGGCCTCGAGGAACTCTCGGCCTTTTTTGAAAGGGCAGACACCAACAATCCGAGTTCTGTCCCAAGCGAAGGTATGCCCGGTGTCCAGGGTATGCATGGCTACTTGAGACAGAAGGTCTCGCCTCTTTACTGCCAGCTGGTGTTCGCGCATACGCGTAGAGGCGCATTTCCCTGTTTGACCACAATAAACTGCATCACAGGCCTTACATGGGATCTTGTAGCTGCGGGCGGCGAGATAGTCGTCGCACCAGGAGTGATTTCCTGCAATGCATGTTGAAGCTGCTAAGTTTGGTAGACGTGTGATAGTATAGAAACTGCATCCTATGAATATTGCAACACTCACGTGTCCACTGGCCTTTCACCAGCACATCCGTAACCCGTTTGGTTCCCTTGTCATGAACCGTGATCTCATTGCCAAGACTGCTTGATAAAATAGCATCACTGATAAAGACAAGAGAGACTAGAGGGGCTATTTTTGGCCTATTGGCCGTTATCAACCTGTCATACCCAACCCCAGGTTTTTGCAACCCCTGAAGGTCGAATTCGTGACCTGTTAGTTAGAAGCCCAACCCCTTAGCTATTGAGCCACGAGCTCGATGTCCTGTTGGTTGCGACCGGGTATATTAGCATTGACAGAAGGGCGTTGACTCATTATCTTACGGTGTACACTCGCCCCGTTTTGCCTTGAACCTCAATCCCGGTTCCTGCAGCAGCCGCTCAGCGGCTAGCACTATGGGCAGAATAACATTACCGACATTACCGACCCGTTGGCTAGAAGTCTAACGTCCTAACAACTGAGCCACGGGCTCGTTGTCCTGTCGATTCCGATCGGATTTACTAACAATGACAGAGGGGACGCTCAATACGAAGCCATACACGGCAACTACGAGATTTTCACGCGGGTCGAAAACTATGCTCGGGATACATACACACCACTTTTCGGTACGGCGATCGGATCCGAAGTCGAGGCCAGCGGGCCATGCCGCCGAAACTGTCCACGAGTTTGTATTGGGCCCAGTCCAGGTCGTAGGTCTGTATGCTGATCGTCCCGCATGAGGAGAAGCCGGCGGGTGACCTGCCTTCTGCGTACGAGGCTTTGTGTGCATACCTATCAAAAGTGCATCAGGTCATGCAAAGTGATGGTATTGCAGGCACAGGCTGGAGTAACCAGCTGCGGCCGTCAAACAGGTGTAGTCCTGCGCGCAAATTAGATGCAAGATCAATCATTTCCGACGAAACGAAGCCAAAAGTTAATAAGTGTTTCGGTAGATTTTAAGCAATTTGTTTTGAGCCAACTGTGAAAATCTCGGCGACCTCGGTAAGATTCGAACCCACGGCAGCAACGCTCTAATCCCCTGAGCTAAGAGACGCCGCCAAGTGTCCGCCCAGTCTACTGCAATCTCTGGAATCCACCAAATCAGTTACCGTAAGCTGGCTGACCAAGCAGGATTTCCTAAGTAATCCTGATATAATCCTCCAAACGGTTATCGGCTCACGAAACTAATATGTGTTTTGGCTTCCGGTGTGGCCTCGCAGCTCAGGTGACTAGTGAGTTGACTGTACTAAAGCCTTCCCCTTGCTGCCGCGGGCTTGACTCCCACCAAGGTCGCCGACTTTTTCAAAGTTTGGTAAAAATGAAAGCTGATAATGTTTTTTTGAAAGTGTAACCACCCTATACGTATGGCCTAGAGAACGCATCTTCTTGTGACAGCTGTGAGGTGTTGTTGTTCAGACTTGGTGAGGGTGGAATTGATTAAATGTTTCGAGCATTGAGACCTACATAATACAGGACATGTTCAGTTACGTTGAGATCTGCAAAATGATTGGGTTACGATGCGATTTAATGCCGTCTGTTGATCTGAATATTTTGATGGAATCTGGAGTATTGCTATCCAAAAGCATTCGCCTTATGTTCACAGTCGGTTGCAAAGGCCTTTCATTCATTCTCATTCACTGCTGTTCAGTGGTGACATTCTGATAAAGAATGGGTGAGCCAGACCCTGTCTCCCCACGAGACTCCATCAGGCGTCTAGTTGCATGCCCCAAACCTCTCGGTGTTTGTAACTCAGCAACGACGCTGCTTGATTAAAATGAATGACACTTATCCGTGTGATTGGATTACCCAATGTCTCGCCTCTGATGAACTGGTTAGGCCACTGTGTCGAGTACATCAGTGCTGCAGTTGAAGCTTCATACCCACCCACGCCTTAGGCTGCTGGCGCTGCAAAACTGTGACCTGTTGAGAAGGCTCTATCAAAGAGGGTATTTATGCCACCGCTGTGTATGCTTTACTGTTTGCTTGCAGACGTGAAACGAGGTTTATTGTTTTAATGAGAACTGAATGCGTTTTCGAGCCCCACCCTAGAAAAAGTGGTTACGCAAATCAAACGACGTTTCAAATGGAGACTGGGATAGGCGAGCGCGAATCAGC
Source organism: Spirometra erinaceieuropaei (assembly GCA_902702965.1). Taxonomy (NCBI): domain Eukaryota; kingdom Metazoa; phylum Platyhelminthes; class Cestoda; order Diphyllobothriidea; family Diphyllobothriidae; genus Spirometra; species Spirometra erinaceieuropaei. The sequence continues at coordinate 15,333 of CACRXP010002036.1, forward strand.
GTTTGACAGAGAGACCAATTAGCTCTTGTGGTTGCTAAGACTAACACAGGATCATACCTTCTGCTTCGCTGTCGAAGAGGTACTTGTATGGGCCAAGAACAAGAAGGGGAAGCATTGATCCGAGCATGGGAATCCTGTCATAGAGAAATCAATGGTAGCATTCAGCATACCCTGTCTAACATGCCCTGCGCAAATAGACTGAAGGTCACAGATGAAACCCAGAATTGGCGTTCAGATATGCCGGGGGGGGGGGGTTTGGAATCTTGTTGACGATTTTGCCTAAGGCTACTACGGTGGTTTTCAGCAGCACAGACTCTGAAGTGTGCAGAGTCTGAATTGACTAATGTTGTCCTATAAAAAATTCGCAGGAAACGTAAAATTCGCAGGAAAAAAATTCGCAGGAAATGTAGGGAGAGGAGAGGTCAACAACTTCAGCGAAGTGGTAATTCTTACATACCCGCTGAGAAGTGGTCGCACATTTAGCGCTCATTCCGGTCCTCGGCGGGCAGTATCTGGAGCTGGAGAGAGCCGTGATGCGGACAGCATTTTGTTTTCCTGCATAGTTTTCATCAATCCTAATGGGCCACCCTGGAACTTTGGAGGTTATTTGCACATAAGCTTGTGCATATTAAGGAGAACGGTGGAACAAATCCAGTAGAACAAAAGAACAATGAAAGAACATGAAGAACCATGGGCTGAATCCTTTTCTGCTGGCAACCAAATCCTCAATGAGGCCGTGCGGAAGATAGGTATAAATTTGTCGCACTTGGCTCTGATGCCTTGGTCTTCACGACCATGATATGCTGTCTGCTTTGTATAGAAGGAGGGGCTGCTTCAACCCTCCCATATTACTGGGTCGTGAAGCATGAAATTTGTAGAAGAAAGGAAGTTTGTCAACGTTTTCTAAGTGCAAGAAATACTTTCACTCATCGAAGTATGCACCCACACAATTAATACACGTTTGCCATTTCAGCGGCAGCTTGTTCAGTCCGGTGGTGTAAAAGTCCGGCAATCGAGAGTCAGTGGAACTTTGGAAGGCCTGTGTTACAGCATCGTCGGGAGTAAATCATTTTTCTATACCAAATTTATCCGAATTCAGGATGAAATGGTATTCAGTGGAGTCAAGATCTAGTAAGGTCGACGACGGAAAGCATTCAAATCCAACTCTTGTGGTTTTGTTACTGTCATTTACGCGGTGCTATCAAGCGTTGTCGTCCAATAAATCAAGAGTCGACCGGTTTTTTACAAGTTTCTGAACCATTTGGTCCGACTGATTGCGGTATACTTCTGCCCTGATCGATGAACCCGGTTTAATTAAATCCTAATGGACCCCACATGCGTCAGACCACCAAGCACCCATCATCAACTTCTTTTGGGTCTGGTTTTTCGCTAATGTCGTTGGTAATTATCCCGCCATTTGAGACAATCTGTGACCAACGCAGGAGCTGCGATTTTAGTAGACATATGACTACTTAGCAAAGGTTTCCTATAAGTGCCAGACCGCTTTCTCTCACACACTATCGGAGACTCGACTTTCGCATTAAGTTGAATGTGCTTGCTTAAAAAATTCTTCCACAGAGCGAATCCTTTAAGTTCATTTGGGAGGCCGGGATACAGAATCATCTTGATCAGCTGAGAGTTTTGAGTTAATCGCACCCAGTGAGCTGAGTATGCATGCAGCCAGCGCATAACTTACTCCCAAAATTTCTCTTGAAGACGCTTGTTAGATGGACTTGACTATGTGAATACATCAGAGGTTTTGCAAGGCATCCATTGCTGCAGACTTAAACACCCACTTGTCGCACATATATCTCGTGACACCGTTCTCGTATTACCCACAGCCAGCGAATTCACGATTCCTGTAGGGCGTCTGAGGTTCTCCATTTAGGCGATCGAAAACCTGCGTGTGGGCTGGTAGTAGAATATTTCTTGAATGAGACATTACACCTTCACATTTCTTTTTTACCGGAATCCAAAATCGTTGAAACTCTCCAAGCACAGTTTTCGGTTACCAATTCCTTCCTATTTTGCGTTGGTTGGAGATCAGAGAACGTCACAAACAAAGGATGTACTGTTGCAGAAATTCCGCAAATATTCCCATTTTACACTTGAAAGGTCAAGTTGACAAACACGTGTTTTCGGCAATTCTTCGTCAGTCCAATACAATTACATGGAGGAATGAAAATATACAAAAGTAATAACGAGCATGTTCCGTAACCTGATCGGCGAGCGCCCACTGTCATAATTGATATTCCCGATCACAACCGACAGGACAACGGGCCCGTGGCTCAATGGTAGAGCGTCAAACTCCATGACCAAAGATCCCGGGTTCGAATCTCAAGTGATCCACATTTGGGGTTGGGTATGACTGGCTGATGACAGCTAATAAGCCAGAAATGGCCATTCCGGTCTCCCTTGTCTTTGCCGGTACCACCTGATTTACATCATTCTACTAGTCGCCGTGCGACTGCCTGCGAGGGTTCTAGTATGAGCCCCAAGGTACAACGGAACGAGCATGTTCCGTAACCTGATCGGCGAGCGCACACTGTCATAAAAGTAATAATGTTTGTAAGTGTCTCAAGGGCTATTAAGTCATTAACACTCATCTCCCCTACGCCGCCCGCATGACGAGGTCGGTGGTGGCTATACGGCTAGCGGGTACAGTCCTATGCTGTCAGAAAACGCTGACGCAAGCGCTCCTTCTCCACGGGGACCAACGCCAACCTCAACTGATGACGACATGCCGCCCCAAATCCCTGATTACAGTGATGGGTACTCCGTGTACTCAATCGAAGGACATCACGCAAAGACTCTCTTACCCCACCCTCCCCTAGCCCTACGGACGAAAACCCGTCGACTTTGTCATGCGGGCGGCGTAGGTAAGATGAGTGTTAACGACTTAATGACCCTTGAGACACCTGCAAACACTATTAATTTTGTACATTTTCATTCCTCCATGTAACTGTATTGGACTGACGAAGAATTACCGAAAACACGTGTTCGCCAACTTAACTTTTCAAGTGTTGGAGAAATGTTCATTCGGATATGGCCATTTCCCTACTTACGTGCATAAATCGCGAAACATTTGAGGGCTTTTTAACCTCCGGGAAAGCATGCTGAATTGCCATTATTTCCTGTTTTTAGGGGCGTATGCGTGTTCAGTTAGGGAGCTTCACCGTGTAGGGATGGCTGGTGGCTACATGTGTCTTGTGTAGTTGTCCAAATGGCCCTTACCTCACGCCCGGCTCTCATTTGTGACTTCCCAAAGCTAGGGTCCGCCAGTAGCCGCACCCCCATTAGCCGCCTCATCTCATTAAACAAAGTCCTGACTCATAGTGGAGTTCAGCAGTCGTCAGAGACGTCTAAGTAACCCTATTTTTGTGGGTAGTAATACCTACACACTCGTCGTGAAGGGGATTAGAAAAAGTTCCCTAAACAGATGGTGTAAAACCACGCCATTTGCAATCCGACTGTGACTCGTATGTTAAAAAACTCGCAGTGGAAACATGAAAGTGAGCAAAAACCCCTCCTTATCCCCTACGCTTCATCCTACAGGCTACTAGAGAGATTCTGTTCAGTATATCGTCCTAGGATGTACGACCTCTTTTTGAAAATATGCTGTGCAACCAGCCGAAAAGGAGGACGGCTCTGCTCTCAGCGAGACCGATTATCTGAAGAGAGTCAGCAAGACAAAAGTGCGTGTTAGCCACACCTTCTTCTGGAACGACCGTCCAAAGACGGAGCGACGTGATGCAGGCGCCGCCTTTGGCATCCGGAATGACGTCGTGAAACGACCGCCCTGTCTTCTGTAGGGCATCGA
>CACRXP010002037.1:0-12304 GCA_902702965.1 Spirometra erinaceieuropaei
AGCGCCATGAATGAGGGCAAATAAAAAAATTACGAAAATTTGATCTTAGTTGACCACCCATAAGTTTTCCTAGGTAAAGAAGTCTTTATGAGGAGGAAGGTATGGTATTTTTATTTCAACAGTTAATGAACGGCAACAGCCAAAACAAGCTAGGGGTCCTTCAAAAAGACTTATTATTCATTTGTTTTTTTAGAAGAAGTCAGCATTGAGATAGAACCGAAGGACGAGTTTCGCTCCGCAGGCACCTACGACAGGGCTGAATTCCACTGTCGCGTTACCGGCATGCAAGACGGCGGCAGGATGGTAAAATGGGCCTTTATTCCGGAGGGGGCGGTGGAGGAACGCGAGATTGAATTGGACGCCGTCATCACCGCTCCGAACGAGGCTCCGGCCACCTCCGTCTTGGTCATTGAAAACCCTCAGACGCAGCATGCCGGACAGTACAGCTGTAGCATCCTAAACAAGCAGGACGTAGGGCGACTCATTATTGAGGACAGAAGTGAGTAAATGCATAAATTTGGTTCAGGAGTTGTTTGTTCTCTTGAAGCATAATGCAGTACGGATCTTTCTGCTCGGGCGTGCCGTAACCGATGTGCTTCGAGTTTCATATTTAGTGAACATCTGATTCAAGGAAGGACTACCTTCAAAAAATAGGTCCTGCGCAGACTGCGCCTACTTTTTTTCTACCAATTATATTTGTTTATTTTCTTGTTGGGCTAAGCAACTGATTCAGAGCCAAGCTTGCTCAAAACTGCAATGGATGACGACCAGGCATTACTTTTCAGGTTTTCCTTACATATTCCGAGATATTTAACCAATATTAGGCCTCAAAATGTCACTTAACTGGCCTAGAGAGAAAGGCGGCCCAGCTAATAGTTGCATGCCAGTCAGTGAAAACACTCTCTTCTTAGTATCCGCTGTATTGCTTTTCCTGATGCTTAGTGAGCTGTATGCTGTGGCCTGTTGGACCGGAGATTTTACTTACAGGACAAACGTCCCTGTACTTTCAGAATAACCGCTATGGAATAATTAGCCTGTACCTGTTTATGTTTGTCAGTTTTCATCGAAGATATAATGGGCTCGATGCAGTCGTAAAATGCAAATATTTTTTTTAACCTTTTCACTCCAGAGGTTACTGCAAACCCGGAGTCGGTGACAGCTCGTCCAGGTTCCACTGTCCGATTCTTCTGTTCCGTCACCCTGGCCGACGGTCGCGCACCCAGAGAAGGCTCTTCCAAAGTCAGCTGGTATCGCAATGATCGGCAGGCCCTGAAGCCGGGTCGGGAGGAAATTGTGTCCGGAACGCGCGGGAGCAATCTCGCCGTTCTTGTGGTGAAACAACTTGACTGGAGCTACAATAACGTAGTCTACACTTGCACAGATGGGGTAAGCAAAAAAAGATTGAATTCACCGTTGCTGACAAAAATCACCCAAAACTCGAAATAAATTGAATCTTGAATTGTTTGATTTTCTATATAAAGGATGCTTAGCAGAAGTCTGGGCACCCGGATGGCAAAAGCAGTTGGCATATGTAGTATGAATTCGATGAGCTCCTCGACCGCTTTTCAGAAAAAAGTGTCAAAATTCAAAGAAGGCACCTGGATTCCTAATCCGACTCTTACCAGTCAACATGGATTTTCATTAAAAAGCCAAACATCAAACATTGAAAAATTTCAGGACGTTGTCTAGGAAACTCTTCTCAAATTCATGCCCACACATTTTTGATGCAATGAACCAGCCTAGTTCCTTTAGTGGAGTGAGTAGTATAATTCCATTCGGATTCAGTAGAATATCAGATATTCCAGAAAGTGCTGGACCGTTCAGAAATCTCACCACATTTTAAAAGGCATACCCTTGTTTTGCGCATTAAGGAATTTCTAAGCCCACTTGATCTTACTTATTAAGACTCGTAAAAATATCTCTTTCATTTATTATCTGACGCTTCAAGTAACAAGGCCAGTTACTCATCTTCGAACTAAAACATCAAATAATACTGAAGTCTGCCTTCAGACTTACTCACGACTTCGTGGGTACTTTTGTGTAAAAGCAGTAGATACATGCTCTAACTTCTGGTGTGGTTTGCTGAAGCACATCCAACTCGCTGATCGCTTTGGCTTCGGCATTTTACGAAGACAAAAGTGATGGTCTATTCATATGACGAAATCTTACTTAACGAAAACTCCCTTTTCCAAATAGGAAACTATCAAAACAAAGGCAATTCTTTAGTTTTCCCGAATTAAAAAGGTTCCCCGTTCTAGTGTTTCAGAGGAAGCCAATTATAAAACTCAAGCTAACTTTGACATATGGTCACCTTAGTAAAAAGATATGTTGTTCATTTCTACAAAAAGGCCCAAATAACGACTGTGAACCCTGAGAAAGACCGAACATTTGATTCGAATTTGTCGTTTGTGAGTATTATTCATGAGCTTTAGAAACATGAGCCCTTCGGCAAGTCTGTCAGTGGGATCAGCAGCCAGACTGTTGTCCGTCTAGACCACCCAATGCACTTTAGAGTTACGCCAGAGACTTTGCACTAGGGGATGACTGGTGCGATACTTCCGCGCTGACTGGGCCTACCACAGGACCTGTGCAGACTAAGTACTCGATGCCTTATTCTCTCAACAGTACAATAATTCTTTCGAAGTATGACGGGCAGCGGGGACGTAGAGGACACGCAAATCAAGGCACTGGACGGCCAGGTATTTGGATGAATTCTAAACTACCGTCGTACAATAAGAAGCAATGAATCATGATCACCAGACTCCAGGTAACAGTCGTCCAGTCTTCACAACGGTGCGAGATCGTCGGAGAATGTTCATATACGTCGGTTGTGCTCTGTTCCCACGCTCTCTTCCGTTTTAGAACGTTAAAGTGGATTTCGAGAGTCTATTTATATCATGAGAAGGCTATTCGATTGATAATATTTAAAGGTAAGAAAAAAGGACAGGGGTATGGTTTACGGCTGTGGATACGTACTCCGGGGAACAACTGTGCTAAAAGAAAATAACTGACAGTATTTATATGTACGTGCCAGAGAAAGAAATTAAATGACCCCGCGATGGCTGTTGCGTGGCGGTGTTCAATATGCTTTAAGGTAGTCATCGGAGTACGGATACGACAATACAATACCTTTTTGGCAATGCCTGCAAAACGGCAGTCAATTCGTCTATTACTATAACTATTATCGTTAAATGGCAAAAAGTGTCCCCTTTTAGTTGATAACAATATGGAGGATCAAAGTAAGTGATACCACAGAGTTCTTAGATGTCCAGCTATTTCGTTCAACATAAATGCCCCTGGAGTAAGTAACCTCGGCCGTAAACCATACCATTGCCGGTTAAAACCCCGTCGGTGACTGCAAAATATGAACGAGCCGGCTTGGATAAGGCTACGCGACGGCGTGTGGCGTTACTCTGTGTTATTATTTGGTCGATGGATCACGGATTCGACTGAGAAGGACCAATGGACAAGTCTGAATTCGTAGGTAAGGAGAACGAACTGTTTTGTGACGCAGTATGTATTTTCACTGTGCAAGATGAAGGCTGCGTCCATGTTTGTTATCTTCCCAGAGATCAAAAATGGCAGCTGGGTTTTCCTTGATGAGAGCCTCAATAGTTTGCACCGTTCAGAGATAAGACGATTGCATCTACTCCCGATATTGCCGCTTTTACCGAGAACGATTCTCCAAAAGTGTGGCCCTCCGACCCATCGATCCCACATCCCTCAGGTATTCTAACCCCCTCGTAGAATCAGCTGCTTTTCATAGTCAGCCGGATCGACTGAACTCACTTCAATAGAGCGCGTTCAGGAGTTTATTCGAAGAACGATTCCCAGAAAATTCAAACTACAAACGCTCCACAGATTCGGGCCGGCCATTTCGCATGCCTTGGATATGATAATGCACGAAAAGAGTTTATTTTTGAGTATGTGAGTGCAGAGACGATATGGAACTGTAACTTTGCATAAGAGTGGGGTCACCAAATATGACTGATTTATTCTAGCCTTTTTGCTTTTATTTAACTTCCTTTGAAATAGATTGGTCAAGGCAAGACAAATTAAGAGTATGGTCCTCAATTTATTTTCATAAATTTACTGCTACTGACTTAAGCTCATTTTTGGTCCGTCACGGGTTTCACCAAACCTTACCCTTTAGTCCAATTTTAGAATGTAAAGTCCTGAATTCAACCCAACTGCTTTATTCTAATTTTTACGTTACTCCTTGGAAGTTCACCTCTTTTGAAATCAGGATAACTCTGATGGGTGGATTCAAGCACTAACGTCTCCTTATATTCGTTTTTTTATTTTCTATAACTTTTAGTTCCGAAAGGCTGAGGCAAAGATCATGGTTCAGGACGCGTGCGGTCCGGGTCAGCGCTCTTGTGGTGGGGCCACTTGTATTGAGGAGTCTCTTTTCTGCAACGGTGTTCCCGACTGTCCAGATGGTTCTGATGAGATTCCCGAACGTTGCCGTAAGCTGAATCACAGTTGGATGTATTTTTTCTTGTTGGTTCATTTAAAACTTCGGAAGGCTTGTTGGCAGAGTTTATATCGATCCCATGACTCTACACGATATCCGATTTTAGCCTATGTGTTACGAAGAAAATCAGAATCTTAAGGGGCTTAAGTAATAAATTATTCGTCTTAACTGTAAAACGAACCGGTTGGCTGTTTTTCAGGCCACATTAAGTCGACGTGCCATTTGTTGCTATGATCAATCCCGAAAACTCTCTTCGGCAGTTGTGAAGATTGAAAAAAAACACGAGAAGCACTCCTACTTCATTTGCAAATACATAGTCGATCATCTACACGTTTTTTTAATAAATAACAGCTGCGAATATTCAGTGCTACAGTGTCTCCAAAAGCCGCGAATCCAATTTGGGCACTTTATTGTGTCAATGCGATTCCCAGGTGGCATATCAAAAGAAGAGTATACGAGCACGCAGATGTCGGAAGTTTACCTCAAGCCCTGTAGTTAATTTTGCTCTGCAGTTAGTCCACGCTCCTTGCCTGGCTCCATGGCTCTTGTCTCGAAAAGTGCCATATTTTGGTCACCGGGGGTTGGGTAGCCAGTCCAAGCAGGCCAACAGTCTGATCCAGAGTGTCAACATAAATACGTCCTTGACGTCTTGGCCAGACCACTAGATACTTTACCGGTGCCCTGAACGCGCGCGAACTTTTAGCATGCTTACACCATTTTTTGTGGAGGTTGGCAGATGGTTGGATGCCAGACCGGAAGCTCGCCTGCCAAAACTGGACCCAAACGGAGACGACCAGCAGCTTGCGCACGAAGTTGGCTATTATTTCTCGGTAACAGTTGGGAGATGGCACCCAAAAAATCCGTTATCTAGAAATAATACCTCTAACAATGGACTCAAACTATATCAGCGGTTGCAGGCCTACTTTCACGCACTACTCGGACTTTCCGCGACGGCCTAACATGGGCTGGCCGAACGAACATCGCAGGAGGTTACATGGACGATGGTCGCTATTACCCAACCTTCCCCATCGTTACACACATACACCGGAATATACGGCATACATTCGCATTATGACAGTTTACTACAAAACAAAATCACTTTTAAATAAGATAAGTCTGCACAACATGGGACAGGAACAGTTCCCAGGCGTCTGTCAAAGACATGACATTGAGGCCAAACCAAAGACGATGCTGTACTTCGTCTATGTGAGCCCACACAGCTTGACCACATACAGAGTCGCCCTCGTGGAGTTTCCTTTTCAGTCTACTCCAGTATGCCTCAATGGCATTGGTGTGCCGTCCGGTGGTAGGGTCCTTGAAGTTCTTTGCGTGGTTAACAGAAAAATGTAGATGACCTTCTGAGGGAGGACGATTATACGCCTTCCACTAGTCCGCTATCATTATACTGCCTTTGGCGACCCATTTTATAATAGCGGAACGTAGAGCGGGCCAACTTCGATCATTCATCTGTTCAAATAAGGTTTTTGTCGGCTAGTATCGTACATCCCGACTAGCCACCACCCATAAAACCCCTATTACCACCTGTCCCGTAAGACATGCTGCTTTCGTTAGGTTTGTTTACCGTGTCTGTTTCCTATAGCTTAAAAGTTCCAGTCGACGTTGAACTATCTAGCCTGATATGGTGCATTTGAGAGTATTCTCATCTTACTTATTTGCTTGGCCGCAGGAAAAGAAGACGTGGTAATCAACAATGGTATAAGACTTCATGACTTGTCCATGATGCCTGCGCCAAAGACTAGTCTTCCGAACCCCAAGGGGATCTTTTTAACGAGCATTCCAGGCTTTTGTCATCAGAATGAATTTCTGTTCGCTTGTATGATTTTACGAAGTTTATATCTAATTTTGCGGTGAAATTTTAATCTCTGTTGTGGGCTGAAGATATAGATGACGATTACGGAAATAGGAACGTCCTCCGTAATAGAGGACCTAAATTCCAGGAAGGCTACTTATTCTTGTGTCTCAACCTTTGCAAAAACCCGAAGCCAAACCTTAGGCGTAACCCTAAACTTAGCCCTAATCATAACCCCAGTTCAGATTTCCCTGGAACTTAGCGCAGAGCCACCCTACTTAGGAGGGGGGGTGTCTTATTCCCGTATCCTACCGGAGAGGCGGAGGGGCACGTGAGCGATACGTTCCAAAATCTACTTAAACATCTTTGTGATTGAACTGCAGTCGATAAGACTATCCTCCTGCTGCATCTGCAGATATCTTCGGTGCTTCGAACAGACGCTTTAAAAATACAAGAGAAAATGGTCGTTTGGCCAGGGTAAACATGTCGATACGGTAACCGTTCCCTAATAACATTGCCCTAGTGCGCATCCATTTCTTCATTCAGCTCATGTCACAGAGTGAAGAGCTGCCTTTTTATGCAACACCACTAATTATGACTAGTACTTCAGCTTCCACCACACGCTCTATTTGGCTTTTTTGTCCAGTGCTCTTAGAAGCGCTTTAAAAGAGGCTCACTGTTATCGTTTTTGACTTAAGGCCAATGCGAACCGAACCAATTCGCGTGTTTGCCTTTAAATGGCAAACAACCCCTAAAGTCCTGCTACCTTCGCTTTTGGCATTGCGATGGTGATGACGATTGTGGCAATGGATATGACGAGTCCAACTGTCCAGGTGAGTGGCCGGATGAAGTTAAACTCATCTCAAATATTATTAGGAGTGTTATTCGTCCATGTTTTTCTGTAATAGGCGAAAATCAGCGATTGTTTTGAGGATTATCATAATGTTTCCTGTGTGGTATGGTATGAACACCCAACCTTGAAATAGTTTTTACTGTATCAGGACAACACTTAAAGTCCGACGATGGTCTATCGTATCTTTTAACCGTTATCCAAGTCTCTAGTCCTATGCGATGGCACTGATGCACTAAATATCTTGTCCGACTAACTGTACAAAGGAGTTAATAAGATAGACAGCTTTTACTGCTATATCGTTTTTAAGATAGTCGTCACGAATATTACCTAATGTTTACAGGGTAGGCCAGGAAGTTAGCGGTTTTTTTGTGATTCTTTGGTAGCTTTCCACACTGTCTGTGGCTTGCGTTAGTAGGACTTATAACAACATTAGAACACTTAACATATTGCTCTCTGTGACGTCCTTTAGCCCCATCTAGCGACACCGGCTGCTACGGTTCCTATTTCACCTGTCCGGACTCCAACCGTCCCATTCCAAGGTCATATATGTGTGACGGACAGGCTGATTGCGAGCCAAATGGCGAAGACGAGTTGGATTGCAGTACGTAACATTTTTATGCCTCTAAGTCCTATCTGAAGTACTAAGTGGTAAATTCGATATTCTTGCTTGTATAGCTTAAGCAAGCCAGTGGTCCACATGCGGTTCCCGTTCATACATGTAGTTTTCCGTCGAAATATTTTAAATTACTTAAAATACTTGAACAATTCTTATTCCAGTAACTGTTGGCAAGATTCTATAATTCTGGAGCAAACGGAATTAGTTAGCGCCTACACACAGCTCTTTGCTATCTGTACTGCTTCGATACGCAGAGACTGTGCATCATCAAGCTGTTCCAGATTAGACTGCCAATTTGCCTGAAGTAATTGTCCTGAAATCTAGGCATTTATACAAGCAAGCAGGATAGAATATTTGAATGAGCTCAGATAAGTGGACAATTCGACATACAATGACCCTATATAGAAGTTGTCGTATTCGAGCAACCGTGAGAATCTTCAGCATTAAATGAAGATAACTGGTTGACTTCATTTAAAGTCAAGTAAACCTATTTTGGGGCTGTCATTTTGCGGCGGTGGACTTTATAAGGTCTCCTTGTTTAGGATTGACTAATAGTGAATCTGATAGTTACTAGGCGGCAGCTTTTATTAGCCACAGGCTAAGAAAGCTCTTGTCCCAGCGATCGTGTCTCCGTCTTCCCGACTGCTTCCTGAGACTCGTCTCTTCGCTTCTATTGGCAAGTTAGGATTTTGTTATGTTGTCTGTTATGGACACATTACATACAAATACCAGTCTTTTTCTAAGGTTATCCATGCCATTGTCCCAAGCCATCGGTGAGCGACCAAATTGCTCACGAGCAGGATTGAATGTGAGGCTGCATAGTTGGCCATTAAGCCTGAAACAGATTTTTTTATCTTTTTTTCGCGCAATTTTTCGAAAAAGTATAGCACTTTAACAAAATAGCAAACTACCAGCTGTCGAGTTTCTCCTTTGCCTATGGGCATAGTTTCCAGTAAACTACTCATTATGAAAACTGTCACTTCCTACCCACGTTTCCCACACACCAGGCCTGCCCAGCGTGATTCGACCCGTTCGACCGAACGACGTGTTGGGCATTGAGGGCACTAATCTGACTTTGAAGTGTGTGGTACACGGTCGCCCACCACCGGCGGTAAACTGGCGTTTCAACTGGGGTGCTATCGGCAGTGATGTGCCTCACCACGTGGAGAACAAGGTGGAGGACTGTGAACGTACCGTGAGTCATCTCACTCTCGTAAACATCCAACCTCAAGCCGCCGGAATGTACACTTGTGAGGGTGTTAACAGAGCAATAACCTTGGCGCCTGACTACATAGTAAACGTTGCCAGTAAGTTCACCTACTTAACGTCCTTTATTCACTTTTACCCTTGACACATCGTTGGGTTGCCTGTGGCATTCTAGTCTCTCTCATACCTAGCTCAGCCCGGGGTTGAGTGGACATCAACTCGGAGGCACCATTTTTTCGGCTTTGAAGAAGGAGTCTCTGAAGTTAGACCTTGTGGCAGCTTTTTGTCGTGACTGCGATTTACGATTGGAGAATCTGTATATCGTGGAGGTTTGGGGGCTCCTATTCAACGTGCTTATTTATTCATCGTCTCGTTCTTTGGCTAGATGTCCAGCCCGTAAGGCGACGGTAGCAGATGCGACCTATTTAATGGCTGTCAATGCTCGCCATGTCATAGTAGTATCATCTCACTCTCCAGCGTTGTATAGGATAGTCGATTAGTCAAACCCTAACTCTTCCAGTTCTGTTAGCACTGACACTGCTGGTCCGCGACTGCTTACCTGTCAAATAAAAGCTTCTAGGTACTTCGCTGCTAATGTGGGCGCGTCGAGCGGCTAGTATGTAGACCAGGTTCCGTCTTTCCAGCAAAAGGGACTGAACACTTAGAGCTGCAATCCCAGAGAGGTATTGGTTCAGAGATCGAAGGAATTCACAATAATTACCTGGAATGGTAATTATGTTGTACAAGGATGTTCCACTGATTTAAGCCTGAAAGATACACGAGAGTTTCATTTTATTTTTATGACTGACAGAAATGAACAATGAGCTGTCAAGGATCCAAAATTTCATTGTTTTGGTGACGAAATCTCAATCTGATAGGTATAATCGCCGCTGAAAAAATTGCACAAAGACAGCCTCTTCTCAACAGCAGGTGAAGTATGAATCTTACCTCCTATTTGCCGTAGGAGTAAATTCCAGTGCAAAACGAATCTGTGGTTAGATTTCTAGAAATACTGAGCGAAAAGCCCGTAGTATGAGGCTACATGGACAGCAACACTGGGGACACAGAAACATCTTAGCGGCAAACCTATGGACACGGCAGTCGAGTTAAACTGCGCGGTAAACAAGGACTTAAAAACAAAATTCGTTCATATCCGAGGTTAATTACTGTAAACCGGATGAACAGTAATTTACTGCAACCGTCTATGCCCATCTCTTTCTTATTTAAAAAAGTTGGCAAAATTGGAATATAACCACCCGCCCTGGAATTCCTGCTTACATCGCTGCAACTCACTTCCGTTGGCTGGACGTCTGTATTTGTTTATCCGAACTCGAAAATAATACTTTCGACAGTATGTTTACCGTGTCCATTTTCTCTACCTTAAAAGGTCCAGTCGACATTGAAATATCTAGCCTGATATGGTGCATTTGATAGTATTCTCATCTTACTTATTTGCTTGGCCGCAGGGAAAGAAAACGTGGTAATCAACAATGGTAACATAATAAAATTTCACCTCTACTGATATGGTGCAAAAATTTAATCATAATTACAGATTGTTGTCTGGACAAGGGTTAGTAGTTAAAAGGTTCAGGTCTTAGTAGAGAATGTACTGTCTAGAAATGTCCGCATTAATATGGGATCATATTATTTTGAATTGGTTTTACTGGGACCGTTCTAGCAAACATTATGAACAAAATTCAACAATGACTTCGACGCGGTGTGGGGGATTGCCGTATTCGGGGATACAGTGTGGTCTGAGAGTTGATTTAAGAGCAGGGTGGCTATATTTCCGTCTAACTTAGAACCAAACTAAAAGTTTATACGCCCTCTGGAATTAAGCAGAACTGTAGCATTTCGTTGTGTAACTGTTGTTGAAATATTTTAAGATTTGATTTTTTAAAAACCTAACAAAATTGGGATCAACATCAAACCGAAGTACTGTATTTTTTGCATTGCGTCAGAATTCTATTTGTCTTGGGCAAGATTTTTTACATTCTGTTACTCTGAATGCACCGCTTGTATTGCAACTAGGTGTCTGGTATCGCTTTTCAAAGTGTATGTTGTAAGCCTGCACATTCACATTAGTGATACCTGAACTCTGGTGCATTCTGCCGCGGAATTGCCCCTGTACTGACTTCAGTCGTTTTAGTCAGGGAAAGTATCAGTGACAGCCCGAGGCTAAGTTACACGAAGACCAAACACCCCGCCGCACTGTCCCTATCTTCCACTTGGTTGGCGATCAACCTTTAGATGTAATGGTTCATTTTAGATTCGACTGTCATTTCTATGAAAACAAAACTTTACAACCATGTGAGAGCCGGTGAAAAATCTGTTAAGGTGCGTGCGAATGCACTTCAGGCATAATAATTAATGGTTTTACCCGAGTGTGAGTCCTGCATGTAAAAAGTTCGTCTTAACGTTTGGTCTCAGAGCTTCTTCTGTTTACACTTAGAAGTAGTTTTGGGCGTGTCATTCAAGGTACGGCAAACGAACACCGTCTTGCGCCTGGGAGTTTGTTTACGTTCCTTTTAATATTAGTCGAGAGTGCCAACTTTTCGGCCCGATCAATTGAAATCGTGCAACGCCTACGCACATGACTTTGATTATAAAATTATTTAAACTAGCAGGCATGCTTACGAGCTTGTCAAAGTCTCCCATTTTTGATAGTCCCTCGAATAAAATTTGCTTCGATGCCAATGTTTTGAACACGATTCGAAAGCCGTTTGACTAAACATATGTGTGTTTGTGGAAGCAGTTTTACAGGCAAAAATAACAGGGACCAGGATGGCCATTTCTTGTTAATTCACCATCATAGGCCAGTTATGTCTGAACTTGGGTTTGCAGGACCCGAGGTTCGGATCCATATTCTCTACCACTTAAACACGGCCGTTATCCTGTCGGTTTTGACCTATCGGGTTACGAAACTTGCTTGTCCCGTAGTGCCTTGGGGCCCAGTCTAGGGCCGTCGCCGACGGCCGCTTAACGACTAGCGGTATAAGTAGATAAGGTGTTACCAACACTGTCAAGGGACACCGCGATGATCATATTTGGCTTACAGACCGTCGTCCGACAGCCATGCCCGAACCAAGCTCAATGACCAAAGAACCCAGGCTTCAAACCCCAGGTTCCGGCATGACTAATAAATCAGAAATGGCCATGCCGTCTCGCTGTCCCCATCCCATTATTTACATAAACTATTAGTCGCCATGCCACTGTTTGCGAGGACTCTAGACTAGTCCCCAAGGCGCTATGGGACAAGAACGTCATGCAACCTGATGGGTGATCGCCGCTCTATCATAGTTTTTTGATGTGTAATAATAAGGATTCGTTACAGCAAAGCGT
>CACRXP010002041.1:6923-18978 GCA_902702965.1 Spirometra erinaceieuropaei
GTGAAAAAATCGAAGGTACAGTGGGGTGGGGGGAAGTTTTTGCTTGAGTATTTACTTCATCACCAGAACTAAACAGGAGTCTGAGGAGTTTTCTGCGTTCCCTCGCATACATAAAAGTAACGAGAAAATGAACGAACACAGTGCGTTAAATAGTAACAGAAGGAATCACAGCCGCAGGGCGAATGTGGGCGAGATGTTTGAGTCCACGGGAGAGCGCCGTATCACTGGGAGAGAAATGGAGACAGCAGAATAGCCACAATGCTCACTGGCAGAGAAGGGATTGCTGTTCGGCTGGGCTGGCAGCGTTTATGTGCACTTCAGCGAGACCGGTCTGTACGAACTCGGCACACTCTTTGCATACTCTCACCGGCGCCAGTGAGCCCAAGCTCTCTACGGGCACCCAATGACAGCAACAGGAGCCGCAAAAGATGTGGCCACACCGGCGACAGTGATGGCGACGACGAATCAGAGTGAAGGTGGCCTTGCAGCTGGCGCATTCCTTCCCGATAACCGGGGCGGTGGCCCACCGCGCGCGGCCGCAGCCGCCGCGGCGTGACTGCTCAGTTTCTGAGTCCTCGCCTTCATCGCTGTCCTCAGTTGAGGAGGTGGTGGTGGCGGGTGGAGGCGGAACTTCCGTCAGGACCCAGGTATTACTGATAGAGCGATGCCGTGCCGGGGTGTCTGGTTGCCAAGGTGGCAGGGGATAGGCAGGGTTGGGGGTTTCACCGGCCTCACCTTCGACGGGACTGGAGAGAAGAAGGGACCAGAGGGGGTGCCGGCGAGCAGAGGCGACGGCGACGGAGGCAGATGATGCTGTCTGAGATGATCCTTTGTGAAAATGCAACGATGGTGAGTAAACGGAAGCAAGATCATTGATCGTCAATCGGCAAGGTAAACGGAATGGTCAATTCTGTGAAAGGCGTATTTGCATTGTGCCTGTCTTACCTCATTTTTTTCAGCTTATCGTGTTTCGATGGCAACAGAAGGCGAAATATGACTGGAGATGGACATGGGTGAAGAAAACTGGTTGAGCACCGGAACAGCCTGTTTATTCTTAGCTTTCGAGCCCGTGCAGGAGTCCACTGCCAGAGGTAATGACAACAACAAAACGAGCGACAATTGTAAAACATGCTAGCCAATCATCGATCAAGGGCGCAAGACTGGAGGTGACTGCGCAGAGCTCCGCACGCCGGCGCCAGGTCGATAAATCGACTGACTGCGTTCTCACCCGGGACTCAGGTCCCAATCAATTTCCGGCCTGTTTTATTTCCGATGTGGGTGATTACCGTAGTGACTGCGAAGTTCAACTCAGGTCCCATGTCGTAGGTGTGGGCAGCCACTCGTGATATTTCGTTTTGGAAGCGGCCGAGCGCACTGCTGCAGAACAAGATGTTGGGATTTTACATCAGTCCAAAGACGTCATGCGCGGCAGGGTCGTAAGAATTTCTGACCGGTTAAATCCCGAAAAGCAATCTGAAGCAGTGTATCGCATTGCGTGCTTGAACTGTCCTTGAAACTACACAGGTCAGACCGAACGCATGCTCCGATCGCGCATACACGTACATAAGCCAGCTGTGCGACGAGGCGACAAAGCATCGCAAGTGGTTGCCCACACCTATGAAATGGGACTTCGCAGCCAACAAGATAATCGCCCACACTGGAAACAAAACAGGCAAAGAACTGATTGGAGACCGGGCTTCGGAAGAGAACTCAGTCAGCTGATTTATCGACCTGGCGCCGGCGTGCAGAGCACTGCACAGTCTCGAGCTATCGATCGACGGGCGGTTAGCACATCGTATAATTGTTGGTTGTTATGTTACTACTACCATCTCTGACGACGGACTCCTGCACGAGTTGTAAAGCTCAGAACAATAAACAGGCTGCTCCGCAGTTCGATCAGTCCTCTTCGTTACTTATACAAACACCTGGAACTCAAGCTTTCGCCTCCATTCATGAACATGGGTGTAGAGGCTAACAGTGCTGAACAACCCACCTATATGTCACACGACCTCGTTTCCACCTTCAAAAACGACCTCCGAATTTCAGAGAAGTGAGCTGTGTCATAAAGGCCACATTAGACAGCCATTAGAGTCCTACCCTGGTTGCGAAGGAGGTTGACCTATCTCGTCAGTAACCGAACTCCTAAACGGCGACTTTTGATACGTTGCGATCACTTTAAGTGTCAAGGAGGCCCTGCATTGGGTGACTCCGTACTCGCCTTATTCTCTTTATCCATCCTCCATGCAGCCAGTGGCCTACGTCAAGTGCACGCGGTCCGCGTTTGGATTTACCTTGGCAGCTTCACAGCCGGCAAGAGAGACACCACAAAACATGACAAATACTGAAGCCTGCCACATGAACAGTCGTTCCTGACCTGATATTGTGCGGCCAACTTGATAAACCTACCCTCTGAAAGAATAAACTTACAGTAGATGTCCTAGCTCATGAAATGTCAACAAAAATTTCGAAATGCGTTCTCGTTTCGAAAAGATAAGCTAAGTAAGGTTGTAAAACGAATCGTGATGCAGCATAAATCTATAATGATCCAGTTACCTCAGGGTGTCGGCTTTCGAAAGAACTTATTTTCGGCTGCATGCAAGATCTATACTCTGCAAAAAATGACTACTTAAGTAGTATGCAATTTTCTCATTGATTTTCGATGCCCTTGAAACTTCGATTATATTTCATGGAAAACATGCATAAAAATATTCATTCTTTTACTTATTCGGTAAAAAATCACGCCTTCTTCCAATTTCATACTCAAAAGTGGAGTATAATTCGGTTTTAAAAAAGTTTCTAATTGTGAGATTTTTTAATACCGTTAAATGGCCGTTCATGAAACGTCATGGTTCTGCACTGTAAAGTTAACAATATTGCTCAAATCCACTGCTTAATTTTATGAACCTCATATGGTCTCCTCTTAACACCGTAGAGAAATGCATGGTTTTCCGTACACGGAAAATATACAGCTTGTAGTTTTGAAGCTCTGAATGCAAGTGTAACAGCAGGTCCGGTTCAAAATTATTCGGGAATTAGAAAAGTTTTTTAAAACCGAATTATACTCTTCTTTTGAGCATGAAATTGGAAGTAGAGGTGATTTTCTACCGAATAAGTAAAAGAATGAATATTTTTATGCACGTTTTCCATGAAATATAATTGAATTTCCAAGGGCATCGAAAATCAATGAGAAAATTGCATGCTACTTAAGTAGTCATTTTTTGCAGAGTATAGATCTTGCATGCGGCCGAAAATAAGTTCTTTCGAAAGCCGACACCCTGAGGTAACTGGATCATTATAGATTTATGCTGCATCATGATTAGTTTTACAACACTACTTAATTTATCTTTTCGAAACGAGAACTCATTTCGAAATTTTGGTTGACATTTCATGAGTTGGCACCTCTACTGTAAGTGGGCTAAAAGTAGTTATTTTCTCCTAACTTACCGTTCACAGTTGCAGATAAGCCCTTCCTTTTTGTCAAAATGTCTCACACAGTCCTGGATGCGTCATCATCGGGGAGGCTGGTGTGTAGGCTTAATGAAAGGCATTGAAAATTTCTTTTACCCGCAACTGGCTATCGTGGTGGATGACCTCTAACAAAGAATAAGCGCCCTAAAGCGACCGACACCGTGCTCACTGCCACCCCTGTTTATGATTTTGTACTTCTGAGCGACCGACATGACGTAGGCTGGCATTCTCAGTTCGGCCCTGAAGTCATGACAGAGATAAACAAGATGCAAACACGAACGTGCTCGTAAATAGGTCAAGTTCAGGTTAAAAAAAGCATGAAGTACTAATTCGTGCACCACCAGATGCAGTCGTTAAGACCAACTTCGACGGTCCAGAGGGCTGGAGTGCAGCAAATGGTAATGAGGAAAAGTGGTGCAACGTCAACCCCACATTCTCCTCGCATCACCTGGGAAGGAATGTTTAGCCATCACGGAGTCTTGGAGGCCTTTACTGAGAACGATCTCCGCATTACAAACCACCACCCACCACCCCAAAAGGCCGAAAGGAGACAACATGAATGCACCGCGTCACTTGAAGGTATTAAAGTACGTTGTCGTGCGGGAATAATAGAGCCCAGACCTGTTGGTGACAGAGACGGCGTGTGGGGCCAGATACTTAAGTGATCATAGCCTACTAAAGATTGGACTTCCATTTCTACGGATGCGCCCTCGAGAAATAGGTCCCAAGCAGGCTGTACGGTGGCTTTGTCGACGAAGGCGGGCCCCAAACAACGGTCACATTCTGGGCTGTAAAAAACCATAACAGAGGGTGATGTTGAATGCTACTGCAGTACACTGACGTGATCTACGGCAAGAAGGGAGGGGGACCCTGGGCCCACGGGCACGAGGACAGTGAGACGGAGACTTAGAGCCTACCCCTTGAAAAGAACAGACGTAAGGGCGCCTAACAGACCAACAGATCACTTTCAAGAAAGTCGTTTCAGCCCAGTACGGCGAATTATTGCAACAGACAATCAGGGAACTTCAAGACCTCTGGTTGAAGAAAAAAGCAGAGAAATTCAAGGACTAGGCAGCCCGAAAGAAAATGAAGAAATGCATTGTGGTCACCAAGGCTCGTTACGGACGACGACGACAAATTGCGGCTTCAGACCTGCTCAGACCTTCAGACGCTGCTGTCCGAGAAATTCCGGCTCCCTAAGAGTGAGTCCAGAGCATCCTTGATTGTCTACTTTTATTTGCCTTAGGGGGTGATCAACAGGCTTCCATCTATCGTCCTCAGTCCAGCAGGATGCAGCCACGACAGTGTAGTTAATGTCAAGTAGGCAAATCCGGGCACAGATGTGATTCCCGCCGGCATCTACGAATACGATGGGTGTCAGACACTATAAACAGTGACTTGTCAATTTGCGTTCAGTCCAACGGAGAGAAAGAAATCCGAAAAGTCAACATTATTGGAAAATTCTGTGTACTGATCATAATCGACGGACTAGAATTACATCTGAAACCCAGAGACAAATGTTCTGACATGATGATTAGCGCCTTTTAAAACAGAGAGCTGGGACAGACTCCGAAAATCTGGCATCGTCTGCAATGCTAAATGACCACTTAGGAGATGAGCGTACTGGTATCGACATTACAGAGGCTGAGGTAGTGAGAACACCCCTACCCACAGCAATCCAACCCAAGGCTGGGTCAGAAGTAGATGAAGGGCAAACCGTAAGTGGGGTGTATTCTGTACAGGGGCGTGAGCAGTGGCCGCTGGGCAGTTCTAGGAGAGTACTGATGGCAGTAAATCAGATTCCTCCTTGAGCGCATTGGAGACAAGAACAGATCAGTCTGAGTCATGGTTCGCCCGCCCGAGTCTCTGGCAGCTAAATGATCCTTCCTATCTCACCGTATTCGGCAGAGCAGGTAGTCGCGTAGGTGAACTCCGTTTCTAAAAACGGTACTGCTGAGTCAACTTGCGGAGAAATTGTCAGGCCAATCTCCAATGTCGATGATGAAATCGCGGCCATTGGTAATTCATATGTGAGCGATCAAGTTGTCATTGCACTACTCACAAATATCTGCGATGAATGCTGGGACTGTTAATCTTATCAAGTGTCTGACTGTGTAGTACCCAGCAGGAGGTACTGTACTGCCTGAATGTCCACTGCCCATATCTGTTGCTACGCATAAATATAAGCTCAATTGAATCCGAAATGCGAGGAGAATAAAACTCTTGTTTAAGTCATGCCTATGCGATCCGCCGTCTTCACGAGCTTGTGGGAGGGAGCTCATAGGTTACGTGAGGTTGGGCAACCGGGACTATCTGGGCGTGCGTACACCTGTCAGTCTAAGAAATCCGCCGGACAGGAGGATTGGCAGGTCTGAAAACATAACTCTGCAACGTCTTGAGCTTTTTTAGCGGTCGACCACAACACTGGGAATCAAAACGGCGGAAAGCTCTTTAAGGTATTTCGGAATGTCTTGAAGAAGGAGACAAGATCGCTGGGACAAGAGCTTTATGAGCCTGACGTTTCGGATTCCAGCTCAAACCCATCATCAGAGACAAAGCAGATACGGATGGTTCATGCATAAGGGGTGCATAGGATGCAGTAGCCATGCTAGCGCATTCCTATGAATATTCACGACTCCTCCCTTCATCCGGGATCGCAGCACGTGGTGTGATGGTCGACATTCGCACCGTTAATTGCTGCAATTTCATCACGTGTGTTGGATGTTGGTGCGATGGTTGCTCAACCATCTGGCACACTGACCCTGGTGTTGGGAAGTGTTCACCTGTGCGCTCCCCGCGTGGCCAATTACTCCGCCTAGGCGAAGTCTCAGCACCGAGTATGGCATGAGAAGGTCATTGAACTTGTTAATTGACTGGGGGCCAGTAAACCATGACTCTGGCAGCTCCCGGCTCACGCGGTTGTCACCTCTTGCGAGAATTTTGGCCTCGTCGAATTTGAATGTGTGGCCGACTCTCATTGAATGAGCCGCAGTTTGAGAGCTAGCGTCATTTCTCCGCACCGGTGCAGCGTTTTCGGCCATTCGCGTTCGGGGCCGTCTTCCGGTTTCTCCGACGTAGCTGCTTTGTCCGCAACTGCACCAGATCCGATAAACGACTCCAGACGTTTCTTGCCGTGGCAGTGGGTCTTTCGGTTTCATTAACTGACGCCTGATGGTTGCCTCCAGTCTGTGTGCAACTCCAACCCCAATGTTTGGTTCGAATCGGAGGGGCCATTAGAAAGGGGGAGGAGTGAGACCAATCTAGTTCTCATCCAGCTGTTAAATTCCTCAATAAAAGCAATCTAAGCAGCTCGCCCTTTAGCCGTCACAACGAGCTCACAGTTGTAGCGTAAGGGCCAGGTTGTAAAGGTTCTTTTTTATATGCGGCTTCTATAGTACTTTAACTCGTGTAAGGACTTTGGAACGAGGTCGTGTTCGGCCCGCGCAGATGGGTTACCTGGTCATGACAATCATTGCGACCACGGACATCTTCGGTTTTTGTCTTGCAGTCGAAACGCATGAGCGTGGGCGAGTGAAGTGAGATAAACACATGTAAGTGTACTAAGCTATAAACAAATCCGCGCGCAAGTTACCACTGCAACTGCCAGACGGCGAAAGATCTCGTTACCTACGACTGCCGACATACTGGAGACGCCAAAACCACCAGCACCAAGTCGCACTCCGTGAGAGAAGGCGGGGGAGGGGGGGGGGTGGGAACGAGATCAGCAGAATAGTCCGCTCGGAAGTCAGAGGCGTCTACCAAATTGGCTTACGCTGTTGCTGTCTCCGCTCTCGACATGCGAGTATGCGAGCGGGTAAATGTGCGTTTCACGTGACACCCTGCAGGTGTCTGCTTGGAGAATTGATTGGATGGTCAGCGTAGACCACGTGGCTGGGTGCGGTACACCCTACCCACTCTAAGCGGCGATCATGTGAGGCCAGATTGGGCGTGTTAGCCAGGTAGGTGGGTAGCTGGCGTGCGCCTGTAAGGTCAGCTTAGATATGATAGGCCGGAACTAAATCCAGGAATTTATTGCGTCAAGGAAGTGACTGGGTGCTATGCATTCGATGGAGAGCTAGTGGAACGAAGGGATACAATGGTAGGGGACGTTCACAGATTGTTCTTACGGAACTCACTCATTCCGTTGTGCCTTATGGGCTCCCTCTCGAGCCCCACCGACAGCCGCACAGCGGCGCATTATATGGGCAAAATGGCATTACCGACAAGGGCAAGGGAGACTGGAATGGCCATTTCTGGCTTATTAGCCTTCGTCAGCCAGCCATACCCAACCCCGCAGTGTGCAACACCCGAGGCTCGAACTCGCGACCTGTTAGTTAGAGGTCCACGCCTCTAAACACTGGGCCACGAACCCGTTGCCCTATCGGTTTCGATCGGGAATATATAGTGGTATGGGGCGCTCACCGATCGTTCTTACGGAACTCACTTGTTCCGTTGTGCACCACGACAATATCCCTTCCTTCAACACCCTCTCCCATTGGTCTGAACTAGGGTCACTAGAAGGGAAAAGTAGAAAACACCTGTGCTCAGAGACATTACGCATAATCTATACACTGGGGATTCAACCTTTCAACTCAAAGGGCAAATCATCGCTGAACCAAAGTACAACCGAGTAGGTGATGGCAGAGAAGACAATGGAACTTACTCAATTCTAGACTTTTAGTGCTCTTGGAAGACACGGAAGAGTCGAGAGGGTGCTCTTCCTCCTCCTCCTCGACTTGATTGGTCGTGGCACTGTCCACTGATCCATCTGTCAGCAGAGAGGCCACCACATCTAGACCCATCTCTTCAATGTGCGTGGGAAATAAGGCTTCAAGGGAGAGCTTGTTGACCACAGAGGCGGCGGCGGCCTCGGCCGAATACTTCAAGGACGGTCGGCTGATTTCCCGTGATGGCAGCTTTTCCGACAGCGCCGGCAGAGGAGACGAGTCCGGTTGTTGAGGCTGGCCACAGGGCTCAAAAAGCAGACGGCAGCAGGGTCGATCGGGACTGAAGAGGACCTCATTCCAGTCAAACAGCTGGCGCAGGTCAATGCCCTTGATGAATCCAAGGCGGGCTTCAGGCTCCTCGAGCAGCGAGGCAGAGGAGTCGGGGCTGCCAGTGGTGCTACCAGTACTGGACTCAATCAGTGCAATCGGAGAGAGGGGCTGCAGACGGACTGGTGTGGCAGGAGGTGTGCAGGTGCTCGTGTTGTCGGCAGAGGATCTCCCATCCTCTTCATTGTCGTTCATTTCAATAGCCAACTGCAAAGGGCAGCGGAAGTGGGCACAGTTTAAGAAACCTGCACGGAAGCAGGATCACAAGCAGTGGTAATCAAATTGGAGTTGAGTAGTTGTCAATCCTGATCGATCACTGTGACGTGAAGATTGCACGGGAAGTCCGCAGACTGGGAAGAGTGAGTGTATAAGACAGATGGAAAATGCAACGGTAGAGGAGCGCTCACCAAAACGCACTCGTCACTTTGTGCCTTAAGGGCTCTTTTTCTCTCTCTCGAGCCCAACCAGCAGCCGCACAACGGCGCATGACATATACAGAATGCTATTACCGACAAAGATAACGAACACTGGAATGGCCAGTTCTGGCTTATTAGCCGTCGTCAGCCAGCCATACCCAAGCCCGAAGTGTGGAACACCTGGGGCTCGATCCCGCGACCTGTTAGTTAGAAGTCCAACGTTTCTAGCCACTGAGCCGCGGGCTGGAACAGATGGACACCAGTTGGGCACCCACGGTGATCGACGCGACTTGGGCCACAAAGAATGAGGCAGACGCCCGGAATGCATTCACGCGGTAAATTGACGCATCCCTCAGTATAATAAATTATAAACGACTGAATCTATCACGACGCATTAAGAGTCATGGCTTGGCTGACTGCCAACTGCTGCGAAGTGGTTGGCGGACTGAGAATAAAGCTTCAATGGTTCTGCCCTAATGAGGCCTTTATATAGTATTACTACGGATGTGAGACATCTGAGTCGACCTTGTCGTAGCCCGGCAAACTTTGAGCGAATCGGTTCGTTTGCAACACACGTAGACGGGTTAGTGAGCTCTATCAGTCACCGTACGCCTGCCAACCCCCGGTCGTCTCGATATCGCCTTGTCATTGGACCAAGGCCAGTACAGCGGGAGACAGTAGGATGAATACTGTTCACAACCCGAGAGGCGTGTAGTAAACGTCGCCGCGTTCGACTGGCGAACTATTAGGCTCTCCTGGCTGATAGGAGTGTCAAGTACCTGATTAGACCCCTATAAACAGCAAGAGATGATCCGGATCACACAATGTGCAGCAACTTAAGCTAAACGCCGACATCAACTTCCTAAAAGATTGCACAGTAAATTAACAGAAGCTGCGCATCACATCATCAAGCGGACGTTGAAAATGCTAGCAGGAGACATGACGCATTAGCGGTGGTGAGCCAGGTACCCTTTTTCTCACGCTCCCATGCCGTGTCAGATTACGTGGCATAAGCCTTCTGTGCCTAGGTGTGCCCCCAAAAAAACAGGTACTTCAACAAGCCAGCACTACCACACTCACATTTCCATTTACATAGTTGGTGTCAGTCAGATTTTTTTCATGTGGTTGTATAGCTGAGCGAAAACAAATCCACCAGGTCTTACTAAAAAACAAATTTACGGTTTCTGCGAGATTTTAGCCTGCAAAAAAGTGGTCAGTGTGCTCGAGAGTTTACGTCGCACCTCATCACACTGGCGAGAAAACTGTGGGAGAAGCCTAAGAGAAGAAAAAAAAACAAGCTGGCAAAGTACCTGAAGGATGTCACGATATTCAGTAGGGTAGTTGGTGGAGAAGAGGCCAGCTACAGAGGAGATGCATTTGTAGATGGTGTGCAGTCCCAGAGTGTTCCACAGGATTGGCCTGACTCCACCAACCTGCCTGCTCTGTGTCTTCACACGTCCGCCGTCCGCATCAGTAGTAGGATCGGCTCCAGAGTTGGGGGATAGTTTTGCAGCGCTGGGGGCTACCTTGGAGCCGCGCCCATTGCACCGGGAGGAGGCGCTGGCGGCGGCGGCAGCCATGACCGAAGTCGTCTCCCGTTCGGAGAGACCAAAGGGGCTCAACCAGCAGGCTAGGCGCCATAGCTGATCTGCCCGCAGAACCGCTAACTGGCGTGAAAGGTAGGCCAACTCTTTCACTGAATCGGCAAACATGAAGGGTGGCGGAGAGCTGGAGGCAGAACCGCGGTGGAGGCGGGGGGGGGGAAGAAAAAGCGCTTTAGAAAACATTTAAAGCCCTCGTGGTTGTGGGAGTTTTAAGCAGGAGCAAATGAACCGAAAGGAAGGGCAAGTGGCTTCTCGACTAGAATAGCAGAGATCGAGTGTGGGAGTTTTAAGCAGGAGCAAATGAACCGAAAGGAAGGGCAAGTGGCTTCTCGACTAGAATAGCAGAGATCGAGTGTACTATATCAGAGCGGATTTTCAGCCCTGACAAGGCAACTGTGGGGTCATGCTGACAAAGAAACATGACCGGTCCCGTCTTCTTAGTCGCTTGACGGGTTGGCGAAATTATCGTTCACTGCTGGGTATATTTACGGTGTGGCAGGCGTCGATGAGTTGCTTAACTGCGATCAAGCCCACCTCCGGTCGTTTTGACATTGTCTTGCCACTGGGGTCAGGTGCCTAGGGTGGAGAAAGTGCGATAGGTGCTGCAAAAGTCTGCTATCACCGGTGCTTCGTGTCCTCCGTGAAACACGCGGTTGATGTCCCTTGTGGCTGTTGGACTGTCGTGTTACGACTTACGATAACTTGGGGCTGGCCTGATTGACAGCGGGGAAAAGAATGCAGTCCTGCTTAAAGGATCCGAACTCCGGTATGGCCTGCTGAAGATGGGAAATGAAGAAAAAACTAGCCACCGCAGGCTTCCCGTGTCCCCTGTTAAACCTCTGACTGTCACTAATCGTTCGTTGCCACCCCCCGCTGCATGAAAGAAGCCCCAGTAGTCGTAGGCCCGGCGGACAGTGGAGGAATCTCTGATAGAAGCGGACAGGCGGGTTCCAGGAAGGAGTTCTGAAGACGAAGATGCGATCACTGGAACAAGAAATTTATTAGCCAGACGTTTCGGATTCTCACTCGAACACTTACCATCAGAGACATTCGCAGATAAGGGTAATGGTGGCACAAGGAGTGCAGTATTTATAGCACGCGGCTGCCGTGGCACCACATGCGTACTGTAATTTACAATCACCGCCGGGGGGTGGTAGGTGATGCAATGATGGCTTGTCAGTCCGCGTCCGAGTCGTTAATATTCGCGATTTCATCATTTTTTGGATGCTGGCCTGAAGATTGCTGGGCAATCTGGCCCACTGTCACTGGGATCATTACTCGCTTTCTCCACGTGACAGGGGCAAGGAACTCTGTTGCTCATTGTGCCACTATTAGCCTCATCAGCGACTGAGTTTAGGAAGATGAGATAACTGCAAATAAAGAGCATTTTGAACTGACTGGCATTGCACTTGTTGATGGATTGCGGGCCTAAGAACCATGACTCGAGCTGCTCGCGGCTCACGCGGTTGTCACCCCTTGCGAGGATTTCGGCCTCTTGAAACTTGAAAATATG